>BQNB010083947.1:0-28897 GCA_026074375.1 Tanacetum coccineum
ATTTGGGTCATGGCGTTTCCGCCAAAAGTTTTAAATATTTTTGGTCATGTTGAAAAAAGGGCATTTCAAAAATATTTCGTTAAAATTATCTACACATTTTGAAATTGTAATTTCATATTTGTCAATCCACTAAAACCACTTGTTCTCTAACTAGTTCTCCCACATGTTTTTCATTTCCCAACAACACTAATACTACGTTCTTCATACTAGTAGTAAATATGATCTTTCTTTCGTTAGTCTATCATGACATCTTTCATTGCACATACATGTGTTGATTTTATGTTCTTGTTTAATTTTTTTTGACGTTATCTTGGTATTTGATAATTATGTGATAATTGTCAAATGTGGAAACCTTAGGAAGGATTTGCTTCCTTTTTAAATGTTTTTATTCGTGATACTAAATGTTAAGGCTTAAACATGACTTACATGATTCTTACATTTGAAGTAATTTTGTCTCTTATATGATGTCTCGTATGATCTCATTATTTGTCACTTTAATACATGATGATTTTGATATGGATATATCTATGTTTGATAGTTCTCGTTCCTTGTTGGCATTCTCTAAATCTATCCATATGATCTTCTAATTTATGCATGCTTAAACATGGTTTACATGATCTTTTCATCTTGCACCTTATATGACAATGCGATATGATTTATTTGCTACTTGTGTACTATATCATGTCCAAATATTTTTTGTATACATGCAGAAGTCTAGGATTTTTTTTAAAATCTAGTACATCACAACTTCATTGAACTAAAACACCATCTTTGAGGATTCACGAGCCCTATTTTTTTCCTTGAGAGCAAATTGATTTACTAATCAAAATCATCTTCTTCAATCAACATGTGTTTGTGTAAAAACTATTCGTACTTACTTTGGTTTAAAACTTTATTATTCTTATGAGTTGTAACTTCAAATATTTTGATAATAGGTCTGTAAACATGATTATTTTTGCTTTGTTAGAATCTTATTAAGTTTGTCAGTAAAATTTGGCATGAGTTCAAACTAGAATAAGGACCGAATTGCTTTGACATATATATATATATATATATATATATATATCATATATATAAAAAATATATATAAATATAATAAAATAATATATATAAATATATATATATATATATTAATATATAAATAATATATATAATATATCGGTAAGCGGAAAGTACTTATTGTCCCACAAATAGAGATACACTACCTTTAGAAATAACTATAGCTCTACTAAAAGTAAAAGGGAATCAAAAATAAAAGGTAGGATTGTGCCATAATTATTTTGGAAGCCATTTGTGATGTGCTGCAGTGTAAGGTCAAATTATTGTGATAACCGAAAGTTTTAAATTTATATTTTAGCCAACTTATCCTACAATAACCTTTAACGGGTGAGTGTACCTGATCGGGGTGAGTTTCGTGGTAAGCAGGGTTCGAACACTTAATACGAAGTCGTTAACCTTATATTTCTATCTGTAATTTTAGTTAAATTAGTTAATCGCAAATACTTTGTTAAACCCATGCTAAACCTAGTTCTAATGATAAATGGGTGGTTTTTTCAGCCTAAGAAATTGTCACAGGTTTTAAGGGTGACAATAGATCAATTCCTACATACGATAAACAAGCAAAAAACAATCAAAAATAAAATGAGCAGACAAGCCAAATGATAGAAAACAGTATAAAGCCATATTAAATCCGATAAAATGTAGTTATGTTTGTTTAATCAATGATTTCTATCATTGAAGCGGCATATCATTTCTTAAGACATAGGCGGACAACATCACTAAGACTTAGACACGTTAAATCCTGTCAACAATTACGTAACCGCATAAAGCGATCCTTTTAGTTTTAGATTATTAAACAATCTAGGGATTCAGAAGGCAATGGTGAACTTGTTACACCACTAGCCCATCCGAGACTATACCCACGTTACTATTTGAAACAGTATTTTTATGATAACAGGATTTTCAATGTTCAAGTATTAATCAATTAATTAAGAACAAAATTGTTAAAACATAACGGGTCACTAACCAGATCAACTAGCACATAATGTCAAGACAAAGAATAGAGACATTATTTGTGATCCTATTGTTCATTAATATAAAACTATCGATATAGAGAGCTATCTTATATCACAGTTAACTTATAGGCGTAACAAGACCCCAGTTTAATGATAGGCGCATATTCAAACACGTAGACGAGTAATACATGTGATAAACAGTAATTAAACTTTCAAACATAAATTAAGAATCGATTTAAAAACAAACCAAACATTAAATCTCATTAAAATGCTCATACCTGAGGGTATTAGCCCATAACATTTGTAAATTATAATAGCTGTGATCAAATAACCAAGGTAAACTAGAACTAGACGTTTTTACCGAAGAAAAAAAAAAATGGGGGGGGGAAAAAAATAAAAAAAAAAACAATACCAAAAATTAAAGTATCACAAGAGTATACGGAAGTTACAACGGTGTCTCTATGAATCAATGATCGATGCTTGACCTTTGGTTGCTCTTCTTTTCTTCAGAAAATCATCTTTTATGAGTATGGTATAGAGAATATGATTTTGCACACCGAAAACTCGTTTTTGAGTCTTCTATTTATAGTGTTTGAAAAAGGCTGGATACGCCGTATTGAATGAGAGCAATACAGCGTAAAGGGGTGTTTTCCTTGGAGTACGCGCTAAGTTTGTAATCAATCAGATATATCTTCCTAAATTATAATTATTCACCAAATCTCTGAATAGTTATCCAGCTGGATACGACGTATGAAGAAACATGGATACGCCGTATTGGGAAGTGAGAAAGCGCGTTTTCTTGTGAATTCCAGATACGTCATATCTACTTCAGTGGATACGGCGTATTGGTCCGAAATAAGCAATCTTTAAATATCATCGTTTAAGCTCCAAAAAGTGCGCCTTTTAGCATGTCTTCACAAATCACTCAGTAATTACTGCAATTTACAACTTTAAGCAATTAAGTAACGATTCTTGCAATAATTATATAAAAGTGGATAATTTATTCGGGATAAATGATGGAATAATTAACGATATTTTGAAGTCATCAAATAAACCCTCTACTGATACCTACTCGTCCTCAAGTAGACTCTAGAAATTTATTGAAAATGTATCCCAACCGAAGTTAAGGATTTTTCCGTGTTTTGTTTTAATCACCTATACCAGACCAAGCACCTCACGAAATATGCAAATGAAAACACTCAGATCACTCAACTAATCTAGAGTGCAACATTTAATTGGTATGCTTATTTGCTCGGTTGGTCAGTGATATAGTTATCAAATCCATAAGCTTGCAAGGATACACATCTCCACCACTTGAGCTAAGGAGAAACAAGTCAAAAGGTAAATTGGGTTTTTATAAGGCTCAAGGTTTGATCATTCTAACAATCTTTCACCGATAGTACCACACCAATAAGTCAGCTGAATCATACATACACTGCCGTAATGATAGAATGGACATGTATAATTCGATCACATCCTCATTCGAGTTTAACCAAGGGTTAGGATGAAGAATGATATAGGGTAGGGATCTTCCTAACTTTTTCACCAAGTAAATTAACCAACAAGGTGCATGAATCACGCATACATGGCCGTACGATGGAATTAGACATGCAAGACTCGATCTCACCAGCGTTCGAAGTAAAGACCTAAGGTTAATTACTAGAAAGGGAGTAAATTATGTTAAAATAAAATTCACAAAACAAAAGATAAGCCTTTAAACAATAATGTAGTTTCTAGTAACTTACCTGACCGTTCATGATAAGACTCGACATAATAAACAAACGCCTCGATCATAGAAATGACAAAGACAACCTAAGTTGGCGTTCCCATAACGGTCAACTTCCAAACATTCCCAAAATTTACAAACTCTTAACAAAGTGTGTATCGGCCACGTTTATAGAAAACATACATACGTTGGAATTTTATCCACATATCGATGCGAATAATCAACCTTTCCAAAAAATTACATCGGTTTAAGTTTAGCGAACCTACTATCAATCATCCTTCTTTTTCTCGATTCAATTTTCTATTTTTCCATTTTTTTTCATAACATAAATCTCGGTGCAATTTCATCGTCTTCACAATCATAATTTCTTCGGATAATGTTTTCTTCAATAACTTCATCATCGTACCTAATACATAATCATGAAAGTAGCAAAATACACGAGCTACATATATTTCCATTGCATGTGCATTCCGACCTAATCGGAGAAAGCAAATATTCCACAATTGACACTGGGAAATATAAAACTTTACACAAAAGCAACTAAGCAACTTGTTTGCATAAAGTAGGCTTAATCTACAAGGAGCTAAGGTGTAAAGGTGTAACTAAAATAGAACATAGGTGTTGAAAAAGACAGGAAATAGCTCAACAGGTTTTTCTAGGGATCTTACACTTATAGTGAGAGTACAAGATAAAGGGTTTACGGGGTTTTTAACTAACCAGTGTATGTTAGTTAATTTTACAACCTTTAGCCTATATTGTGTATTCTAGAAAATTACCCAGTTAAAAATGTTCATCCATCTAAGTCCATAGGAACTCCAGACCTTGTGGTCTCGAGTGATATACCAAGCCAAGTTCTAAAGTCCACTACATCACCTGCACACTCATATTTTATGGTGGAATTTTTAGTACACGTTTGGAACGAAAAATGCTTAATTCCACAATTTGTATTAAGGTTATAGTGCGCGAGGTCATGTAACTGGTAATTTTTACAAAAGTTATGCTAGAAATTTTTTTTAAATTTGGTCTAAATTTAAGCATATAGCATATTATTTGTAAAAAAAGGACAAGTAGACGTTCTAATTCTCCATCCCCCACTTAAATTATACAACGTCCTCGTTGTATAGATAAAATAATTAAAGAAAATGGGAAATATAATTAGAACGAGAACTCTCCCCCTGATAAGTTTGCGCGATGATTCTCCAATTTGAGAGTTCTTAGCACAAAGTGTGTTTGACGAGGCATCAGAATGCTTGTTAAGAGTTTCAAACACATGTTCTTTATTTCAGAGTATACCATATCGTCGATTTCTTTTCAGGAAGGTCCTGCATAAAAGTTTAGAAGACAAAAGTGCAATTCCTATCTCGGATATACAATGGTTACAATGCAGGAAAACAATTAAACACACTTGAAACCGTGAGTCAATACGCCGTATCCCAACCCAAGATACTCCGTAAGCATCCTTGTAAAAACAAATGTTTTTCAAGTTGACAGAAATTAAATACTGATAACGTCCAAACAGGTTCGATCGGCGAAGCCATAGAGGTTCGATACGCCGTATTGAGTATTCTGGAAGACAGACTCAATAAAACAATTAAAATTATAATTCAAATAATTAAAAACAGCCGAGTTGTCTCCCAGTAAGCACTTTTCTTTTAGCTAGTCTTTAAGTTAGACTTTTTCCTCATCTCTTCACTTCATTCATCGTCCATTCGCTCGCACTTGTCCCCGTGGGCGAACCTCTCCATAATCTTTTGGCATGACACAAACTTTTTGCAAAATGGCATGCCGAGCACAACACCACTTGTTATATCCATACCGTCAGTGAATGAAAAGCCTAAAATAATAGAAATATTCCCAACGAAAATAGGTATGTCAATCAAAGTCCCTGCTAGATTCTTCCCTTCATGATCCCCCTTGTCCTTAACTATAGAATTATAAAATTGTTTATTCATGATATTAATGGACAAGGAAGGGAGGAAATCAACATTAACTTGTCTATTCCCAATCATACAAGAAAATTTCATTTTGTAACAACTTTTATAAGTAGGCTTATTGATAAAATCAAGGGTTGGCTCAAAATCATCTTGATTCGTTCTAGGTTCTAGAGGTATATCCAAATCATTAAATTCAATATAAATCGCCAAAGAGTAGGTCGAAGATTCCATAATTACCTCTTCCTACAAACCTAGTATCTGTTCGTTCTTTATACCCATAAGACCCTTTTTGATAGCAAGTAGCTGGTTTGCTACTTTGAAACAAGTTTCTCTTCCCCTACACTTAAAGTAATTTCCTTTAGAAAACATCTACCTTGGCATGAGCGTAGATAAAGAATAGGGCCACCGAGGATTAAAGGGACATCTGACATCCTCGGAGATATGTCCAAGATAACAAAGTCATTGGAAAAATAAATTTGCCATTCTAACTAGCAAGTTTTTCAGCAATACCCTTGGATATTAATTGTACTATCAACCCGGTTCAATAGTTTTTAATCTACTGTAAGCTAAGCACCTAGACAAGGTTGGAGTAGGAATAAAAAAGAATGGCAATAACACAAACACTTGCTCCAGGTCATAAAGGCTGTATCAAAACAAATATTATGAAAAAACCAAGGTAAGAGTAAATCTCCATGGGTCTTTTTCTTCATGATGCAAGTGGTGATCATAGGTTTATCCAGAAACTTAACTTCAAAGCGCCTCCTTCTAATTAACACAGCAGAAACTAGCAAAGATATACGAAATAGGGAACTAAATAGAAGATAAGCTTATTGAACAATTGTCTGATACGGCGTAAGGTCCTGATCCGATCCGGCTAACATACGATATCAGCTTTAAGCCAGTTGAGATATGATTTTACGAAGGTCCGTGGTTTAGGATCTGTCGACGCCGGGCAACCTCCCCCCCCCTGATTCCACTTCTTGTAAGACTTTGCTCATTTGACCAATTTGAATTTCCAAGGTGTTAATCGGCGCTCCTTGATTTCTAATAGCTGCATCGGTAGAAGCTCGAATCTCCTTAATTATGTTTGAGTTCTCTTCATGTCTCTTTGCTAACTCAGCCATGAATTTGGTGAGTGATTCCTCCAAAGTTTGAATTCGATCAGGATACGAAGAATTTCCATTGTTGCGTTGGTAAAATCCTAACCCTGCTGCTTTATACTGTCCTCCATGTTGATAGGGTGTTCCAAACTGTGTATAGTAAGCCTCTTCAAGAGTTTTCCCTTCTTCCTTGAATGGATAGTCCTTTGTGTAATGTGGTCCTTTGCATAGTTTGCTTCCAACATGAGCATTGTATACTTTCTTAATTTCTCTCCCGAGGTTGTTGAGCTGGGCTTGTATAGCAGCTAGTCTGTCAGAAGTTTTAGTACTTCTGGCTTTTGAGGATGTTCCGTTATGCCATTTCTGAGAGTATTCGGCCATTTCTTGGATGGCTACTTTTGCATCAGCAGCAGTTTCAATGGGAATGGCACCTTTAGAGTCAAGGGTCTATCTAGTGGGAACGTCAAGCCCATTATAAAACAAGATTACTTCCTGCATATCAGTCAAATAGTGATGGGGGCATTTCATCATGAGTTCCTTAAATCTTTCCCAAGCTCGGAAAAGGCTTTCATTAGGTTCTTGCTGAAAGTTGTTAATTTCCTCCATTTTCTTCGCAGTATGAGCAGGTGGACAATACTTGTTTAGAAACTTTGTTTCAGGTTTCCTATGTTTGTAAATCAGTATCCCTGATAGTTCGTTACTAGATACCAACGACTTGCGCTACAAGTTAAGACATGGGGAAAGCTCGAAGCATTACTTAATCTTGAGTTACCTCGGGGATATGAAATAAGTCAACGATCTCAAGGACTTTTTCGATGTGTTCGTTTGCGTCTTCGTGTTCTGAACTGCTGAAAGTATTCTCGTGAAGTTCCTTGAGAAATTTACCTTTAATTCGAAGTGAGTTTGTGGTCCAATGATCTTGGCCTAAAAACTCAAAGACCCTAGTTTTTTCCACCGGTACTTGCTCATGTATTGCTCCATTGTTTCCGTCATAATTTCTGTAGTTCCTTCTTCTTCTGAATGTTCTTCAATGTCAAAAAATAAATCGAGCTCTGGTGAACTTGACTCCACAAGACCAGGTGTCTCGAAAAGCCTCCCTTTCTTAGGCGAAATACTCTTCCAGGTTTTCAAAGGTGTAATTAGTTCCTTAGTGGATACTCCTTGTCATGCAACACTGAACAATAGAGGTAATAAATCAGTAAGGAAAGGCTCTTTGAAAAGAATACATAAAAATAAAACACGGAAATCCAAATTAAGTACTGCTACTCGTATCAGATGATCAATAACCGTATTCAATAATTTGAAATTACGCCGTATAGAATCGTTGATATGTAGTACGACCGTATTGATGTTAAAGAATACGCCATAATGTTTGGGGGAGTATATAGATACGTAGTTTAGACTGCATGGACCACTAAACGTTTTCAGTGCAGAAGGGTTGATACGTCCGTAACAACTGGTAGATACGGCGATATGGGTTATCATCATAACAGGATACTTAGAAAACAATTAAATAATGCGGGAATTTAAACACACAATTAAATCACAAAATTAACACAAACAGAATTAAATTACACTAATTAAATTATTCTAAGCTAATGGTTAGAAATACTAATAAAATTAAAGGTTAAACTTTTTCACTCCCGGCAGTGGTGCCAAAAACTTGATGTGCTGTCGTGTAGGGTTAAATTATTTATTACTAAGTTTTAAATTTATATTTAGCTGACTTATCCTAAAACAACACTTTAACAGGCAGTGTACCCGATCGGGTGGAGTTTCGTGCTAAGCGGGTTTCGAACACTAAGAAGCAAGTCGTTAACCAAATATTCAATCAATAATTTAGTTAATATAGTTAGAATTCTAATTACTTAGTTAAACCTATCTACACCTATTTCTAATATAATGGGAGGATGGGGGGTTTAGCCTGAGAGGCTGGCACAGGTTTTATGGTTACAATAATCAATTCTACACACAATAAACATGCAAGAAAACAATAGAAGATAAAAGAGTGGTACAAGCCAATATAGAAAACTGTTTTTGCCATATAAAATCCGATTAAATGGTTTGATTATTTGTTTTAGTGCAATGATTTCATATCTCGAAGCGGCATATACAATCGTTAAGACTTATGCGGACATCATCCAAAGAACCTAAAGACACGTTTGATCGTCCACAATTAACGTATCTGCATAAAGCTTCCTTTTAGTTTAATTATAAATCAAACTAGAGATTCAAGCAATGGTTGATCTTGTTAAACCTAAGCCCATCATGACTTTACCCACTAACTGTTTGACGGTATTTTATATACTGGTAGTTCACTGTTCAAGTCTTTATCAATTAATTAAGAACATACTTGTTGAAACATACGGGTCACCTGCCGGTCCAACTAAGCTCATAATTTAAAGACAAAGATAGAACATTATTTGTGATCCTATTGGTCCAGTAATATAAAACACGATATGGAGAGCTATCCCAGTATCTAGTTCACTTGTTAGGCATAACTAGACCTAGTTGAATGATAGGTCGCATATTCAAACACGTAGACAAGTATCATGTGATAACATAAATAACTTCAAGATAAATTAGAAATCGAGTTTAAAACAAACCAAACATTAAATCCTTCATTAAGATGCTAAAAACCCGAGGAATTAACCCATAACCATTATAATTACACAAGCGGATCAAAAAAACAAAAGGTAAACTAAACTTTATACCGGAACAGAATACTAAAAATTAAATGATTACAAGAGTAATGGATTACACTGTGTCTTTTTATGGAATCGATATCGATGCTTGACCTTTATTTGCTCCTCATTCTCTTCCAGAAAATCATCTTTTTTATGTGTATGGCATAGAGAATATAATAGTGCACACTGAAAACCCTCGTTTTTTTAGAGACTTCTATTTATAGTGTCTGAAAAAGCACTGGATACGCCGTATTGAGCGAGGTCAATACGGCATATAGGGGTGTTTCCTTGGCCACAGTTGACCTATTTGTTTGACCCAGTTACATAAATCGGCAAGGCCGGTGGCCTTGTAGCGCCTAGGCGGCGATTAATCGGCCTTGTAGACCATTTTTTGCAACTCTGGTAAAAACAATTTCGTGCTATCTTAGATTAAAACTATGTTTGTTGCATAATTATGATTTCCGAATACTTGATGTTATGTGTGTAATCTCAAAAATTTATGGTCGTAGGCCCTTATTTAGCTTAGTTGATATCCTAATGTTATTTGAAAGTTAAATTAAGGGAGCGTTTGGTTTATCTAGGAATTATAGGTTCCTACTACTTTGGTCACTCTAATAGACACTTGCCTCATCTAGAAAAGTATATTGATCACTTTTTAGGAAGAAAAAAAGTTGTAGAAATCATTTGCTGCATTTTTGGATTTTTTAAAATTTGAGTATGCTAGTCTGCAGATGCTGGTTCCATCTGCAGCATAGGACGGTTCCATCCTATATAGGATGCCAGTTTTACAGTAGGCAGTTTGCCGTTTGGGGTAGTTAACTTTTAAATCCCACACTTTAATTAGGTTATTTATACTTGTATTAAGGTTTCCTAATATTTGGTTTTGACTTATCTAGCAGTTAAGTCCTTCTAAATTTCATAGAACCATACATATTTTTTGAACATGTATTATGACATTTTAAGCTAGTTGCAACATATGTCCTCATCTGCGTTTAGTTTAAGGGTATTTCTATTTGTGTGTCTATTTGCAAACATGCTTTGTTGGTATATATGTCTATCTTTATGTCGACTTGTTAAATCATTCGTGTGATAATATGTGAACGAGTTTTATTCGCATTTATTGGAATAATTGTTTGAACTATCATGTTGTAAAATGATATTCTTGCTTTGATCTTGTGTTATACTCAAAACGAACTCGTTTAGATTTATGTAGGTCGATAAAGATCACTTTCTCTATCAAGTTAATTTGTGCTCTTTCACACATTCATCGTACTTTTATCCATATCTCTCATTACATGTTCATACATGCATAATCATCCTCACCACTTTATTAGTAAGCATACATTGTTAGTTACTTGCATTTTCATCACCATCTTCTGCCACCTATTTCAAAATTATCATTTCTAGCACCTAAAGTGCTTCATTAACCTAACAAGGTAAAACCTTCTAACGTCTATCAAACTTGTGTCATCCACTAACTTATCTCCACAAAAAGATTCACCATGAAACTTTCCACCATAACCACAACTCGACACTCATAAGCATCTTTGCCTATGTGGTCATAAGCCAAGTGAATTTCGTAATAAAATGTGTCTCATTCTCAAACACATCCGTACAACCTTTAACAACCTCGCCACCAAAACCAACCTTGATAGTGCAAGTAGTAGGCTATACTTTTTGGCATTATCTTACTTCTAGTTTATTTTTCAAGGAGTTTATTTTGAGAATCATTTTATATTCTTATTTTTTTACCTTATGGATGTATGTCCTTCTTAGTACACCTCATAAGATGTTTTGGTATATGATCACAATTCTTTAATTTGAGTTGCTTCTGGTTTTATCATTCATATTTTGGCATCTTATATACATCTCATTATATATAACTTCCTCGTAAGATGGAGTATATATATTGCAATAGTGTTTTTTTGTAGGTTCAAATTCATATATACACTTAATGTGTATGACATCCTTGTGTACGAACGAAATCTGAACTTTTCATATTATTCCTTTTCTTTTGGTTCACTCATATACTCGGTGCGGTATATGGCATACTTGTCTCAGGACGAAGTTTGCGATGAGTATTTTTTTTTGTAGGTCTATCATCATACTCATCTAAGGATGAGATTTGCATCGTTTATTTTTTGGTCATCTTGACGCCCTCAAACAAGGAGGAGCATTCGTCAAGTAATCATATTGGGTCGTTTATACACTTGTAGTATATGACATATTTGTTTACGGACAGAAGCTATTATTGTAACACCCTCAAATTTACAACGCAGCAGAATACAACATTGGGTGCTACTTCATAATATAAGCTCACGAGTCATGGTAAACGACATTCAATTTTTATTAAAAAGATCAGAGTTACAAGGTCCCAATAACTTTATAAAAACTCATTTCAAAATAACCCACAACATGTTTAAGTTTCTTTAAAAGAAAACATTTTATCATATGTGCAAAGTTCACCAAGTCCACGTCCTTCGATATCCGCATTTCATCCCATCCAAGCTAGCAAGTATATACCTGAGATAAACATGCTAAAACGTCAACAAAAATGTTGAGTGAATCCATGGAGTTTATAAGCAATCATTTTGAACACAAGCATAGCAAAACATTAGTTCATAGAACAATCACAACGATGCTAGAGCCACGAACCGAACCTTAACCATGTGCCCAACCTGGAGTGCTAACACTCCCAATACTAAGTACAATATGTCTCAGTATGCCCTCGCAAGGAACACACGTCTGACAGGTCGTTAGGCCAAAATAGATCTATTATTATTGCTTTAGCGTTCACCGGTTAGCGGTGATTGACGGTTCATGAAGGAAGGGCCACAACAATACACTCATAGCAACGTTCACATAATAAAATCACCTGTGTTTGATTTTCTAAAACAAGCATGTATCTCCCTCGCGGGTTTTCAAAACATAAAAAAGAATTAAATGCGAGGCTATGAACTCACCTTGATCGTGGGCAATAATCAAATAGCTAATAACCACGTAGCGTCAATGAATAACTTGTCGCATCCGCGAAGTTGCAATTAATCTTAACGGTTATGACCCACCAGTTTAGGATGTTGTATATGGGTTTTCCGATGGATGATTACATCAATGTGACATGTTGATAAAGGATTTGGGTTTTTAAGTTGTATGAGTTTGGTGGTTGGTTAAATAAGATAAATCGAAAAAGTAAAAACAAGGTATGTAATATATTCCTTATATATCACATAGGAAAATGAACAATTATATAGTTCATATGTTGAATTATATAATAAAGACAAACATTCAAAAGATAAATGCAAAACATGCAATATATTAAGTATATATTACATATGAAGGACAAGAAAATATATAATACGTGCAGGCATTATACATGAATATGTTAATAGACGAAGTCGAAGAACGAGTTAAAGTATGTTGTACATATACATATTATATCACTCGTGAAAATAAGGCAAGAATATAAAGCGCGGCGTATATGTTGTATAAGAAAAGTATTATATAAGCGACGTGAGAAAATAATTAAAACAACATAATTCGACACGCGTTCGGAAGTCGCCAAATGAAATAAATAAAAGTTATTACTTAAAAGTAAACACACGTTTTAAAGTCTCGAATTAGATAAATGACATTTTAAAAGTTTTTACAAAAGTTATTATTTTGCCTATTAGTCAAGAATTATAAAATAATATTTTATAATTTAGTATTTTGTTTACTTGACGAGTTTTAGTTAAAACGTTATCTTATTTGTAAAAGTATAGTTTTCGATTATTCACCGGATTATTGTATAATTAAAATTTTATAATCTTAAAACTATATAACTTTATCCATTTATCGGGTTTTTAATATAGTAAAAGTTTTAAATGAAAATACTAAGTACATAAGTTTTTATAAATTTCGGCATGACCTTGCCGTTTATATAACGTTTCCCATATATATAAATTTCAATATTTCCTCTTTTCCATCAATAAATATCACAAATATTTTCGCGTCCACTAATTAATAATTTGTCAATTTACATAAATTTTAAATATAATTAAAACCAAACGCACCCTTATGGGCTTTTAACTGCTGAACCAAACACCCCTAATAGGGCATAAACTCATAAACAAACACCCTTATATAGGCTGTTATCCACAAATCCAAACGCCCCTAATGGCAGTTAACTAAAAATCCAAACGCCCCCCCTCCCCCATTGGGTTGTAAAATCAGTAAACAAACCTCACGGGTGGGCTGATTTTATAGCCAGAAACAAACAACCCATTGCGGGCGTGAGACGCAAAACAAACTCACCCTTTTACGGGCGTGCAATCTACTCAAATCAAAAGAAACCAAGTCGAACAAAATGATACGAGTTAAAGTAAACAAAACCATACAAAGTTTATATCTAGTTTTTAAAATAGATGTAACCATCCAACTCAGAAATGAAGAGTGAAGTGGTGGCGGTGGGAGGTACGGCGTCTGATGGAGGGGATAGAGGTGGTGGTGTGCGTCGGGTGGAGACGACAACAGCCATGGTGATGGTGACGATGTTGATGAAGGCGTGAAGGCGGTGATGGAGATGATGTTGCATGTTGGTGTGGTGGCTCTTGGTGATGATGGTAACGGCTGTGGTGGATCAGGACGATGATGGTGGTGAGGTGGTGAGGTGGTTGTGACGATGGGATGAAGGTGGTCGCGTGACAGTGATGGGGGTAGATCTGTGGTGGAAAAGGTTATGGTGGTGGTGCGTCAGAGACTGTGAGATGGTGGCGGAGGAATGGTGATAATGGTGGTTGCATGTGTGGTGCGGGTGGTCGGAGATGGAGGCACGACGAAGGTCGCCGGAAAAGTTTTTGGCGGCGGTTGGCCGGAATTCGGCGCCAGATAAATATTTAGAGAGAGAGTGTGTGTGAAGCTATGATGATAAAATGAAGAAAACCTAGTTATTTAAGTATATATATTAAAAAGTTTTTAAAAAAATGTAAGGTGTTTAATACTTAAGGGTTGAAATTATAAATATTACTAGAGGGCTGAAAACGTAACTTTTGTTAAATAATGGTTCGGGACTCGTTTGGGCTAGTAAATGGATGGTTTAAAAGACGAAACTTGCGCCATTGTTTTCCAAATAATGTTTCCATAAAAAATAAGTATTTACTTGGCCATATTTCATAAATATTTGGTAACGTTTATTTAAAATATTCGTTTTGTTTATTCTACACATCGGTATCACGGATAAACTTTATTCGTAAAATAAATTGTTAACTCGAATATTCACGTTTATAATAAACGTTTTTGAAATAAAATGTTAAATAATTTATAGAATGTATTTATTAAATAAATTTTGATAATTAAAAAAAATTAATTATTTTCGTGTTGGTACGCGTTGTTATTGTTTTAACTAAATAAATTCGATAAAGATAAAAAAATTATGAATGAGAATTATGTAGTAATAATTATGATTTATTATCAAAATAAGTTTTGAAAAATTATCGGTTATGCGGTAATAGTTTTTATACGACAATAAAAGGTCAAAAACTCAAATGGTCAAGTCGGACCTGAAAAGTCAAAAGGAAAAATAGTTATTCAAAGTTATGAAAATTGACGGTTCTCATAGTCTCCTCTCCTTTAGGAAGCGACGTCTCGGTGCTTTAATCGCTTTATTCGTCCCAATTTTACTTGCAATGAGTGAAAGATGTCATTCTCGAACGGATTCACATGTTCTCACATTATGGTCATACGACCTCGGACGCATTTGGAAAAAATTTCTAAGTGAAAATCGATTCAAAAATCATCGATGATCACACCGATCGCGTCATTATAAAAATCGTTTGGAGTGTACACAACTCCATCGAAGGCGTTACAATATTATTCAAAACGAGACGCTTATCATTAAGCGTACACAATCACATAATTGCATGCTCGCTAACCGTCAAGCCATGCAAATTGAAAGAAAGCGCATTGAAGCGGTAGTCACTCGGAGTATACATAAATTAATCGAAAGCACTACGGCATTAATCGAAACAAGCTACTTATCATTAAGCACATATAGTCACATAATGACATGCTTGCTAAATAGCCAAACCATGTCAATCAATCAGTTCAATCACGTTAACTCATGCTTGCTAAATAGCAAAGCCATGATTAACAACAAATAATTCCGGCTAAGACCAACCCAAGAAATCACGGGCCTGATAGCCATGGATGCATATCTAAATAGTTTTTTTATCATTGTAGGGTGTTCACAAGTGGATCTATACCCAAAAAGGTTAACATTATTACAGGGTGCTCACGGGCTTTATTGCCATGGTTCCATCCCCAAAAAGAGATTTTTAATATCACGGGGTGCTCATGGGCTTTATAGCCATGGTTCCATCCCCTATCAAATGGTCAAGTTTGCTTATATTATCAAACCCTGAGCATTCTTCACGGTGCTCCAGGCACGATCGTCACCGGCCCGGGTTCCATCCGTGGATTTATCGAGCTCGCACACCAATCGCGACCGCTCCTACCCGACTCCGTCTCGTGTCTTTCAACGAGCGTCGAGGACCCTTATCCCGTGTCTTTCAACGGGGGGCTAAAAATCCGGGTACGCGTTACCCACCGATCGGACGTCATTTCACAATGCCGCCTCGAGCTCGCACAACGTACGACCACTCGACTAAATCACATATCACATAAACACATAACAAGCAGAAATTTTGCAAATAAATTTTCAACTATGGCTATCCGCCGTTGACCATCGACGATCAAAGGGGATCGAGTCAAGCACAAGGACTCCTCAACTGAATAAACGGAGACGGCAAACGGGATTGTCTTTTATCTACCGCCACGAAGTCGGCAAACTCCAACTGTCCATCGCGTACCGTTTTATTCCCTACAGAAAATGATGACGGATGACATCACTATGATCCAGTAGGATCCGACCATTGTGCTTGGCTCTCGCGCCGAAGGCTCTCCTTTTGAGCCATCCTTGTGTGACTCTACGTTGGTATCCGAGTCATCACTCTACGTTGGTATCCGAGTTCACAAGGCAGAACAGGAACAAATCAAACACCTCGAATTCGCAACTCGAGCTTGTGTAGGATTCATCCGTAACATTAGATGACCGAACGCATACATTTCGGGGGTAGAAATCTTATTCACGATTATGGTTTTATTCAACAGGAATGATTCACAGTTTGACATAGAAGAAAATTTCCTCTACGGACGTCGTTCGACATATCGGGAAAATGAAAGAAAGATGATGTAAGATACACTCGATGCGGGAAAAGTCTTTTTCATGGTTATCGATTGGTAAAACCGGAGTGATTTTTGTTTTGTCGTAGGATTATTTCCTTCACAATTATCGATCGTTGTAACAGGAGAAAGCACTGTAATACGCATTTGATGTTGGGGAAGTCTTTTTCATTAGCCTCGGAGTTACTCAAACTCGACTTTCATCTACTTTGGCAGTCTTCTGACCTCGTTATAATTCCTTCTCAGTGTTGGTATCAGGTTTCTTGGTATTTCATCACCAACATTGTGATTTAGATGGAATTTCACATGTTACACGTGACACACGGAAATACTTTCCGGAATTATTCAGTCAAGGTGACTTTCTAAGTCAACACCATCAAAAAGACAAGATTTCAAGGGACGCAAGAAGATTCGGACTTGTTTTTATGAAATCGAATCGAATAGGATTACTTGCATAAGGATCCACCATTTGGAAGTGTTCTCACCCAAACATTTATCCAAAACCACTAGTTTAAAGGCGACGATTAATCCGACACAACGTGGCTCTTCCTGAATTATGCATAGTTAGCTAGGCTATGCATAATTGAGGACCAAGCGACGACACATCCGTCCTCGTCAAAAAGAAAACTTTTTGATTATTACACACCATATATGGTGATAAAAGTTTTTGACCTATCCTTGAAAATAAGTAAATCATTTGACATAGAAATGGGAAAGAAACATTTATTTATTTATTTATTTATTATTATTATTATTTTGAGAAACACGTCAACTATTGTTCATTCATTTTTGAGAAACACATTTTTGCTTTGTCTTCTTATGAAAATCGACGCAATTTGGTATTTAGTTTGATAAAATATTTCATAAATTATTGTATATTTTTGGAATAAATTGTTCATAAAAAGATATTAAGGTGGTTGGGATTAAGGATCATGACAAGTACAAGAAGTAGTAAGTCAAGAATCGATGCAATCGAATGAGGTAAACGAACGATATATTTGAATACTGGAATTGTCCACACTAGGAGTCAAGATGTTTCTCTCTCTAAAACAGTGAGGCGTCTATTCAACGTGCTCGACCACGACCTATAGTAGGGTCGCGTAAATAGAGAAATAATAAAGTATGATCGAATGATACGTACCTCGTATCCTTAGATATATATCTTATATATCCTTGATAAAAATAATACAAGTATGCATGCGATGAGAAATCCACTTGCGCGTTCTAATTAATATCACTTAACATATTGTAAAAGCGACCATTTTTACGTACGTAGATTACGTTACATCATTTAAGACTTTTTATCCTTGTCAAGTTTCTAACTTTAGAAAGTTGTTGTTTTTGCAAAGTTACCATTTCGAGAAAGTTACTATTTTTAGTATGTCCGGTTATCGGATTATCATAATCGGTATAATTATTAGATTTAAAATCTCGACACTTGTGTCACATTTTATTAACATCCATTTCTTATATACCATAAACGTATATAGTAAGAACAATGAGAGTTTATTATTTTTATAATTATCCAACAAGATTCAAATTAGCCCAATTGACTTTTAAAATCAACGTTTGACTTTTTAATAAGCCTATATGTATGTTTTTCTCAAAACTGACCCGTTATATTCCATTTTCGTGACTCGAACTCTAAAGAGATTTTATGTAAAACATTGTTTCGAACACCTTTTTAGTTTTACTCGAGATTTGAATCTCGACAGAAAATAACCAAAATGCCCTTACAAAATTCTGCTGAAACTTATTTTATCTTTAAGGAAATGTAGAAATTTGACTTTCATTTTTGACCTATTATCAAGTGATTTAAAAATAAACAAGCCTCGCGTCAAAGTGAAACGACATTCCGAACAACTTTCATGTTTTGCCGGAAGGCTAAAACTGACTCGAAAGTGCTCGAATTGCTTTTTAAAAATTCTGTCAGCTTTTAATTAATTATTTCAAGTGTTGAAATTTTCACTTAAAGTGTACATCCTGATTTTGTTCTAGTTTCTTCGTTTCAAGGAGTTAAGAGTTTCATTTTATATCGAAACGTTCGTAAAAATAAACTAGACCTTATTTAAAAAAAATCAAAAATAAGTTTTTTTTTTTTTACAAAATCTCGGACTTTGAACTACGCGTACAAATTTTGTACTCAAGACCGCGTATTACGAAATGTGCCAAAAGTTTATTTTGATCCAAAAATCAATTCATATCAAGTTTAAACTTACTTATACACGATATCGAAATCGTTTAAATTTTTTTTTTTTTCCAATAACACTTTTAATATAATCTACGCAAGTTCTCGACGGATTTCATCACAAGCCTTTATCAATAACGAATTAAATCGCGAAAACATAGATTATACTAGTAATAGGATTTACTCACCATGATATACCAAGCAAGATCGAAGAAGAAATAGTTTCGCCTTGTTCCTTTGTTCCTTAGCTATTTGATTCCTTAATCGCGGCTCGAAACACAACAAAAATCTAACCAAGCCTCAAATCTACATAATATTGCAATGTATATATGTATATATTGCACATATACGAAATTTATCAAATCATATCATAATGGTGACCCCATTACATAATATCAATAGTACAACTCGAATGTACGCGTGTAACGATAATCGAAAGGCATATGTATACATAGCGGTCCGACGTAGAACGGATATCGTGTATATATATACACATACATATATAATTACTTTTTATACCGCACGCTTGGTATAAAGTATACAAACAAAGGCCTAGCAACAAGCACATAAAGGATCGGGAAGGATTGGGCGCGCGGATATCGGACATCGGTGAACGACTCGTGAAATTTTTTCGAAAACAGTCATAGTCCAGGTTTTGAAAAACGACCTAGTTCGCTATGACTCGTGCTCTGATACCAATCTGTAACACCCTCAAATTTACAACGCAGCAGAATACAACATTGGGGTGCTACTTCATAATATAAGCTCACGAGTCACGGTAAACGACATTCAATTTTTATTAAAAAGATCAGAGTTACAAGGTCCCAATAACTTTATAAAAACTCATTTCAAAATAATCCACAACATGTTTAAGTTTCTTTAAAAGAAAACATTTTATCATATGTGCAAAGTTCACCAAGTCCACGTCCTTCGATATCCGCATTTCATCCCATCCAAGCTAGCAAGTATATACCTGAGATAAACATGCTAAAACGTTAACAAAAATGTTGAGTGAATCCATGGAGTTTATAAGCAATCATTTTGAACACAATCATAGCAAAACATTAGTTCATAGAACAATCACAACGATGCTAGAGCCACGAACCGAACCTTAACCATGTGCCCAACCTGGAGTGCTAACACTCCCAATACTAAGTACAATATGTCTCAGTATGCCCTCGCAAGGAACACACGTCTGACATGTCGTTAGGTCAGAATAGATCTATTATTATTGCTTTAGCGTTCACCGGTTAGCGGTGATTGACGGTTCATGAAGGAAGGGCCACAACAATACACTCATAGCAACGGTCACATAAGAAAATCACCTGTGTTCGATTTTCTAAAACAAGCATGTATCTCCCTCGCTGGTTTTCAAAACATAAAAAAGAATTAAATGCGAGGCTTTGAACTCACCTTGATCGTGGGCAATAATCAAATAGCTAATAACCACGTAGCGTCAATGAATAACTTGTCGCATCCGCGAAGTTGCAATTAATCATAACGGTTATGACCCACCAGTTTAGGATGTTGTATATGGGTTTTCAGATGGATGATTACATCAATGTGACATGTTGATAAAGGATTTGGGTTTTAAGTTGTATGAGTTTGGTGGTTGGCTAAATAAGATAAATCGAAAAATTAAAACAAGGTATGTAATATATTACTTATATATCACATAGGAAAATGAACAATTATATAGTTCATATGTTGAATTATATAATAAAGACAAACATTCAAAAGATAAATGCAAAAATGCAATGTATTAAGTATATATTACATATGAATGACAAGAAAATATATAATACGTGCAGGCATTATACATGAATATGTTAATAGACGAAGTCAAAGAACGAGTTAAAGTATGTTGTACATATACATATTATATCACTCGTGAAAATAAGGCAAGAATATATATCGCGGCGTATATGTTGTATAAGAAAAGTATTATATAAGCGACGTGAGAAAATAATTAAAACAACATAATTCGACACGCGTTCGGAAGTCGCCAAATGAAATAAATAAAAGTTATTACTTAAAAGTAAACACATATTTTAAAGTCTCGAATTAGATAAATGACATTTTAAAAGTTTTTACAAAAGTTATTATTTTGCCTATTAGTCAAGAATTATAAAATAATATTTTATAATTTAGTAGTTTGTTTACTTGACGAGTTTTAGTTAAAACGTTATCTTATTTGTAAAAGTATAGTTTTTGATTATTCACCGCATTATTGTATAATTAAAATTTTATAATCTTAAAACTATATAACTTTATCCATTTATCGGGTTTTTAATATAGTAAAAGTTTTAAATGAAAATACTAAGTATATAAGTTTTTATAAATTTCGGCATGACCTTGCCGTTTATATAATGTTTCCCATATATATAAATTTCAATATTTCCTCTTTTCCATCAATAAATATCACAAGTATTTTCGCGTCCACTAATTAATAATTTGTCAATTTACATAAATGTTAAATATAATTAAAACCAAACGCACCCTTATGGGCTTTTAACTGCTGAACCAAACACCCCTAATAGGGCATAAACTCATAAACAAACATCCTTATATAGGTTGTTATCCACAAATCCAAACGCCCCTAATGGCAGTTAACTAAAAATCCAAACACCCCCCCCCCCATTGGGTTGTAAAATCAGTAAACAAACCCCACGGGTGGGCTGATTTTATAGCCAGAAACAAATAACCCAATGCGGGCAAGAGACGCAAAACAAACTCACCCTTTTACGAGCGTGCAATCTACTCAAATCAAAAAACCAAAAGAAACCAAATCGAACAAAATGATACGAGTTAAAGTAAACAAAACCACACAAAGTTTATATCTAGTTTTTAAAATAGATGTAACCATCCAACTCGGAAATGAAGAGTGAAGTGGTGGCGGTGGGAGGTACGACGTCTGATGGAGGGGATAGAGGTGGTGGTGTGCGTCGGGTGGAGACGGCAACAGCCGTGGTGATGGTGACGATGTTGATGAAGGCGTGAAGGTGGTGATGGAGATGATGTTGCATGTCGGTGTGGTGGCTCTTGGTGATGATGGTAACGGCTGTGGTGGATCAGGACGATGATGGTGGATCAGTGGTGAGGTGGTTGTGACGATGGGATGAAGGTGGTCGTACGACAGTGGTGGGGGTAGATCTGTGGTGGAAAAGATTGTGGTGGTGGTGCGTCGGAGACTTTGAGATGGTGGCGAAGGAATGGTGATGATGGTGGTTGCATGTGTGGTGCGGGTGGTCGGATATGGAGGCACGACGGAGGTCGCCGGAAGTACTCGCCGGAAAAGTTTTCCGGCGGCGGTTGGCCGGAATTCGGCGCCGGATAAATATTTAGGGAGAGAGAGTGTGTGAAGCTATGATGATAAAATGTAGAAAACCTAGTTATTTAAGTATATATATTAAAAAGTTTAAAAAAAATGTATGGTGTTTAATACTTAAGGGTTGAAATTATAAATATTACTAGAGGGCTGAAAACGTAACTTTTGTTAAATAATGGTTCGGGACTCGTTTGGGCTAGTAAACGGATGGTTTAAAAGACGAAACTTGTGCCATTGTTTTCCAAATAATGTTTCCATCAAAAATAAGTATTTACTTGGCCATATTTCATAAATATTTGGTAACGTTTATTTAAAATATTCGTTTTGTTTATTCTACACACCGGTATCACGGATAAACTTTATTCGTAAAATAAATTGTTAACTCGAATATTCACGTTTATAATAAACGTTTTTGAAATAAAATGTTAAATAATTTATAGAATATTTTTATTAAATAAATTTTGATAATTAAATAAAATTTAATTATTTTCGTATAGGTACGCGTTGTTATCATTTTAACTAAATAAATTCGATAAAGATAAAAAATTTATGAATGAGAATTATGTAGTAATAATTATGATTTATTATCAAAATAAGTTTTGAAAAATTATCGGTTACGCGGTAATAGTTTTTATACAACAATAAAAGGTCAAAAAGTCAAATGGTCAAGTCAGTCCTGAAAATTCAAAAGGAAAAATAGTTATTCAAAGTTATGAAAATTGACGGTTGTCACAATTATTGCAATAATTTTTTTTGTTTTGTAGGATCAAACTTGATGCCCTCGAGCAAGGGGGAGTTTCCGTCGAGCATTCATAGCATGCATCTTTTATACACTTTGGTGTATATATTTTACTCGTCTAAGGACGAATCTAGTTTTGCACTGATTTTTGTTTGTACCTTTTCAATCATACCCTGATGCCTCAATCAATGGGGAGCATCCGTCAAGGCGAAGCATGCATGCATTCATCACCATTTTCACTCTTCGACACTCCTTTTTGTTTCAACAAAAAGAAGAGAAGATAGTTTCACATATCTTATCCACATGTGTCGTTTGCTATATTTATTTTCATATATTTTTCCTATTTCTTTATTATTATATATGTTGCACGAAAACTAAACTTATTGTAGGTTAAGCCTTCAAATTTGATCTATGGATCCGCTATAGCCCAAGGACAATTACCTAGGGGATGCAACAACATAAGGGGTTTGAAGTAGTTAATTTAACTTCACTAGGGATGATGCAAGCTTGCCTTTTTGGGATGAAATGAAGTTAAACTTCAAATACACACCCTTTTGTTTCAAAAAAGGGGGGAGAAGATGGGTAAACAGAGAAGGTATTGTAAAGGTATTATGGGGATACAAGTAACTTTTACATTTACTATATTTTACGTTTAAGTATTTTATCATCATCAAAAAGGGGGAGATTGTTAGTGCAAATATTACGATATTTAATCTACACATTCTCGTTTGTTTTGATGATGACAAACATGTAACTTGTAATACATAACGTAAAGTGTACAAGTTACTCGTAATCACATTTTGTCTCAACATACAACAACACCTTTCAACATCTTGAATCCTCGTATATTGCAACACAGGTTCGTGCATGTTTGTTATGTGACATTATGATCAAACCTCATTTCACATTTTGTATATACAAGTATTTTTATACAAATTCACGTCCAAATATATATTTTATTTGAACGAGTATACAATAGTTATCTTTCACTTTGCATATTTTTTAAAACACAAGTAACTTTCCTTTTAGGTATATATACATCTTACTTAAACATATTTCTTGAAAAGAAAAATATGGATTTTACATTATGCATGACATCATACATATAAGTTGACCTTTATGTATTGTCACATCTAATCTTTCCAAATCTAGCCATAATCTCTGAAGATTGCATAAGATTTTTTATCATAAAATAATCTAAAATCCGGATTTGCAAAACTGTGTGTCGGTTCCCTCCGATTACACTGGCCGGTTCCCTTTTTGGGAAGGAACTGCCAGAACTGATGAATAGAAGAATCCGGTTCCATAGGTTTACACTAGCCGGTTCCTTTCTGCAAAGAGAACCGTCAGAACCGTGCTACCGTACCAATTTTTTCCTATAAATACCAAGCCATTTCTCACTATTTGTTTAAGACTTTTACACACATTTTCTCTGCATTTATCCATCATCTAGATCAGTAGGCAACACTCTCATTTGCATATGATCATAATGCTCTAACACTCATTTTGTTGTAAGCATACTTCTAAGTTCATCCACCAAAGCAAGCCTTAGAGATCTTGTCATTTCAATCCATCACAAAGCATATACATATGAAGATCTACGAGATTAGAGATCTCATCATCTTCATCCATTTGAAGGCTTCCTATCAATGGAAGTTCAATTAGTTTAGTCATTCATATCCATTAGACACATTGTCTTGGATCTCCATTATAATCACATTTGTACCATTATAGATTAGATGTTTTATGTGTTTGTGCCATAAAACACAAGGTTTGTTATGTTGGGCCAAAAAACATAACGGGTTTGGTTGTACCCAAAGAAGGACTCGGTATTTAGCTTTGTACCGGAAATAGTGTAAGCGACGTTGTTTAAGGTTTTCTCCGTCGAGAAGGGAGCGTTTTTATCTAGTGAAGTAACTCTCGAGTTGGGTACTCGGGGAGTGAAGTAGGGAAGAGAGGAGCTCCATGACCGAACCACTATAAATCATCGTGTTCGGTTTGCTTTCTCTTTTACATATCACTATTTCTTTACTTGTTAATTATGTTTATGTTGTGGCTAGATGTTTATGCTTGTGTTGTGACAACTTGCTTATTTGATATAGTCATAGACTATAATTGGTACTTTTCATATTATGTCAAGTTTGTTTAGGTATTTGTTACAAAAGTTTTAAGATTTTAAACGCAAACGTATTCACCCTCCCCCTCTATGTTTTGCACACAAGAAACAATTTGATGTTTGATGTTTAAATATGTTAAGTGTGTGTGTGTTTTGTTATATACTTATATAGTTACTAGACTATAGACCCGTTGCTTCGCGGGTGGCAATCCAAAAATTATAATTAGAGATAACGTAAAAGGTACAACACTGATATGTATTACCCAATTAAAATAAAATATTCAGAAGACATTTGAGAGTGTTTACTATCTGTGATGCATTATGGACTTTTAATTTTAGAAATCTTAAATATTTTAAGTTTACACATCTTACATCTTGCTTGGAATATAAAAAAACATACATTATGTTTTTTTGTTGAAATGATGAATTATATTAGCTTTGAAATAATAAATAAAATACAAACTACATATTAAACTTGAAGGTCATGCCTAACAAGTTTAAACTATTCAAAACACGCATACAACTAGAATACATGAACAAATCAAATCTGCTGCAGTATCACCATTCTTCTAGACTAACATATATCCGTGGAAAAAATTCACACTTAACTACATTTCCTTCAATACAAACACCCTACCTGTGTTCATTGTACCCTATACACTTGCAACACATAGACTCTTATATGAAAGCATCATTGTACCCCATACATTATGTTTACCTCTCAAGCTTCTATTGAGTCTATTAAAGATTCCATCTATATGGCCCTAGAATTCATATGCAAAATAATGCAATAAAAACATAAATTCCAAAAAAACTCTGAATGATTTTAACAATTTACAGTGTCGCGTATTAACCTTAGCTGGCGAGGAAGCTACTGTATTTGATTGCATCAAATTGTTCTCCAAGGCTGCATAACAGAAGTACTACTTAGCCTTAGATAGTGAAATTTTGAAAACCTAAGACTTGAAGAAAAGAGTCAATCTAACATTGGTGTGACCTTTGCTTCTAGGTATTCAATTCGATTACCATTTCCTCTGCTCTGACATCTCGTCACATTTTCGTTACAGTGAACCAATCATGCACTGTACGTAAGTATTCCAAAATTACAAAAAATATCATCATTATGCACACTTATGTAGAAATTTCTCACGAGTTCTTACTCCTTAGCTTAAGCCTCAAATTTTATGCAGTAAGCTTATCAATGGTCTCATTACCAGTAGTAGAAATATCTTCAAGTTGTGAAAGTTTCTTAGTTTCTATATCTGCAACTCCCTCTTCTTTTACGAGATACTCTGTAAATTCTTTCAAGAACAACCATAACTTTGCATTTTCCTCCTCCATCTCAGCCTACATTATTTGAATAATTAAAAGATCAAAAGCAAAATAAGATAAGAAACGCGTCTTCTTATATTTGCCGATCAAGTCCATAGAGTTTATATGTGTTATTAGAAAATCCACCCATTTTATCTGTTAATACAAATAATGCCTATAAACGTTATTTATATTTTTCGACTTCTTTACGTTTTGATAATCACAAAATGTAAAAACATTCTACGTAAATTAAACGTAAACACGTTATTAGTCGTAAATTTCCATTTCGACATAAATCACTTAAGGTATGAACAAACAAGTGATTAACTTGCTAAATGATCAAAGTAATACCTTTTTTGTCTTAAACTTTATATTTTTACAAATGTAACAAAATATTTTTACAAAAATAAATTAGACAAAATATTTTTGTAATTAAAAGAAATGTTTTATTTAAATATATATTTGAAATCAGGTTTCCCCCTAAAAACAAATTAACCTAAACTATAAAACATTTCCCCAGAAAAGGACAAAAATAGGAGCGCCCTATACTTGTCGGGCCCCATATAGGCTTGCCGGTCCTAGATTGATAAGGGACAGTCAGGCATATTTATAGGACCGGCAGGCATAACGTCTCCCATCTTTGCCTATAAATAGTGGATCATTTCCACACAGTTTTTCATCTTTTTGCACACATTTTTTCTCTGTTTTAGAACAACTTATATTTCTTTTAGTCTTTGATCATTTAACTTGTATAAACATTTGTTTCAAAGTGATCCAATTTTTCCTCTCCAAGTGCAAGAGAAGGATACTCGTAATCGTCAAGATATGAAGTATTATAGATTAGTCTGTGGATACGTAACGTTGTTACGATCTCGTTGTAATTTGTACATCAACCACATAATGTCACACCTCGCCAAGGCAGAATCGCGAGACGTAACACGATAGGCATCGTCACAACACATTGATGTCATAACAGAGAATAACTAAAATGCATAATCACTAAATAAATCAAAATGTCATGACGACACCCAACAAAAGAGGGGATTTGTATCGAGGTTAATCGAAACACAACAATACATAGTCATAAAATGAAAATCCAAAATAACAAGTACCAAGTATGAAAGTATATCAAATATAAAAATGCAGAATATAACTAGTAAGTCTTCAAATGCAGGGGATCCTAAGTCTCACTAGCCAAGCAATCATCAATCTCTTAAGCTTCTCTACCTTCACCTAAAAATGGATACTCTCAAGTGTCAACATTACGTTGGTGAGCTCGTAGGTTTAATCATAAAACAATATAATAATAAGCTGTGAACATAAAATAAAAGTTGGACAATTTAAATGGTTATAAGCATGCATCATGTTTTTCAAATCTCAACATACCAAATCATATCATATCATAACTAGCTAGCATTGTATCCATGTATCATCAATAATAAGAGTTACCATGTTTGGCTGGAATGGCACAAGCAACTCATGTATCCATGTATCTATGTATCTCATATACGTATCATGTAAACTTGCACACAATTGTATTGCATAACTACAATATAACCATGTTCAAATAAAAACAATTTAAAAGCATTTAATCACAGCAAAGAAAACATTTAAAAAACAGTTTTGTATCCATTTTCACCCTAAGAAAACATTTAAAAAAGGGGCTACGAGAAACTCACATAAGTAGCATAGCAAAATAATTTGAAAAAAATTTTGTATCCATTTTCACCCCAAGAAAACATTTAAAAAGGGGCTACGAGAAACTCACCTCAAGCTTCACAAATGCGCGCTAATAATCTAATCAATAATCTACACAACATAATGAAAGGTTACACATGAACAAGGCTTTACGGCCCTATACATGTAACCTTCCAATTGATGGATACTAATATCTAAAATACATTTATAAATATCTCATCATGGTTTCTACACATTATCTAAGCTCTATACATGTTTTAGACTAGTGATAACATTTTTAGTTTTTTGCAAAATTTTGAAGTCACTTTATGAATTTTTATAAAATACTAAATGACCTCCTCTGACTCTCAATTTCGAATGACATCAACTTCAATGGGCTGTGTAACGACTGTAATTTTTCCAAAAAATTATATTAAGTCTAACTATTATTAAAAAATCCAACATCACAAAGTGTCCAGAAAGTGACCTGATTCGACTACCAAAATGTTTTGCTTGACCAGACCCATTTAGATACTTGGAAAAAATCTAGAAAAATCCTAGAAATTCCTAGACATCATAAACTTACTACTGTAGCATTTTCATCAATTACAAAAATGTTTTGATATGGTTTTTGACCTTACAAACACAATCCAAAATCTGTCCTCAAAACTCAGATTCCACAACGAATCTGGTAAGATTATTTTGACTGACTTCTGCTCACATTCAATTAACGAAACCACTTAGATTGGAAAGTAGACTGATGTGCTGTCGTGTAGGGTCAATTATTTGATTATCAAGTTTTAAATTTATATTTAGCCGACAAACCTAAAACAATACTTTAACGAGCAGTGTACCCTG
>BQNB010083948.1:0-28896 GCA_026074375.1 Tanacetum coccineum
GAGAAACAATACCATTCTCGTCTAACTTATTTCTAAACACCCACTTAGTTCCTATGATTGTCATATTCTTAGGTTGTGGAACTAACTCCCAAACATCGTTAGCAATAAATTGATTTAATTCTTCTTGCATAGCGACTATCCAACTTTCATCGGCTAAGGCTTCATTCACAATCTTAGGTTCTATAATTGATATAAAACAAAAGAAGTTACTTTGGTTTTAGGATTGTGATCTAAGGGTTCTTTGGTTAAGATTTCCTATGACATTTTCTAATGGATGGTTCCTAGACTCCTTAATATTGACTATTTCATCAATCTCTAAAGTTTCATCCTCAATGTCATTTTCTAGGTTTTTCTATTCGGTAACCTTAATTGCTTCTTCTTTATTGAAGTCATCATCCACCAAGGGTGATGTCTTAGAGGGTGGAGGAGTTTCACCGAATGTCACGTTGAGTGATTCTTTGACTTTCCTAGTATGTTTGTTAAGGATGATGTAGGCTTTACTATTTTGTGAGTAACCTAAAAAGATACCTTCGTATGACTTTGGGTCAAACTTTGTAAAGTAGTCATTAGTGTTTAAAATGAAGCACTTGCTTCCAAATACTCTAAAGTAATCTAGAGTAGGTTTCCTACCTTTTTAGAGTTCGTAAGGTGTTTTTCCTAAGACGACTCTAATTAGGATTCATTTGAGAATGTATGTTGAAGTGTCTAGTGCGTTACACCAAAACTTTTGTGGTAACGATTGCTCATTCAATGTAGTCCTACTCATTTTTTGAAGTGTCCTATTTTTCCTTTCAACCACGCCATTTGATTGAGGAGTGCGTGGAGCTGAGAAGTTATGTGTAAGTCCATTATCATTACAAAACTCTCCAAATTATACCTCATTATCAAATTCCCTATCGTGGTTGGTTCTTATTGACACTATTGTGCATCCTAATTGGTTTTGAATTTTCTTACTAAATATTTTGAATTAATCGAAAGCTTTGATTTTGTCCTTGAGGAATCTAGTCCACGTATACCTAGAGTAGTCATCTACTATGACTAAGGTGTAGCGGTTTCCTCCGTAACTCCGTACGGCGGATGGACCGAAGAGATCCATATGAAGGAGTTCTAAGCATCTAGTCGTTGAGACTATATTCTTAGCCTTATGACTAGCATGAGCTTGCTTTCTAATTTTGCAAGCATCACAGAAGTGTTGATCAAACTTAAGCTTATGTAAGTTTCTAACTAATTCCTTACATGCTAACGATTGAATGAGACGCATATTTGCGTGACCTAATCTCCTATGCCAAAACGTGGAATTTTCATCAATCATTGCTAGACAAATTTAGTCTTTGGGCTTATTTCCTAATTTTATCACATATAAGCCTTTCTTCCTAATTCCTCTACCTATGACCTTACCATCCTTAGTAATTTCACTATCATGTTCAAATAAAGTTACTCTACATTTATTATCACATATCTTGACTTTACTTTAAACAAAGTTAGAATTTAAGTTTTCTACTTGTCTAAATATGATTTGAGAGAGTCATTGGAATCGTACCTTGCCAATGATTTACGTGACAAGATTTACTACCTGAAAGTAACATTACCTATTGTATGCTTGTAGCTTGAGAAAGGAGCTTTCAGTTACTCGTCATGTGTTTGGAGCTTCCGCTATCCTTTATCCTCATTAGGTCCAAGTCGCCTTCCAAAGGCATATCTATTTATATAGGGCAAACACCTCAAACATTTGTCCCTAATATCTCAGGGGTCCATAAGTTGTTAGTGCTAAACATCTTTTCATTTGATGCAATTGGTTGGATGTGAAAAAATGAAGACACATTTCCCATGGCATCTAACTTTGATGTGGGAAGTTGTTCCAAGTTACGGGAAAGCCATGTGGTTGATTTCGTCGACCAATGTTTCTTTTTGGTTGTGGTGTCTTAGAACGAGGATAATTATTTATGACTATTCTAGGTGGTATAGTTTTTTTTATCAAAAATTAGGTTTTAGAAAACCAACTTCGGGTTTTGATAATGACTTATAAAATTATTTGACTTCATTATCACTAGAAACGGGAACTTTGTCGTTGTTTATTATTATGTGTTTTGGTCTAGGACCTAAAATAGATTTTTGAAAAGACATACTTTTCTCAGAAAACAGCTTTTTGCATTTTCTTCGAGTTCGCATTTCCACCAAACCTTGTCTTGATAGCTGCCCAGATCTCTTTGGCATCATCCATGCCATGAAAACGTCTGAGATGATCTTTTGGAACAGCCATTAGCAGTAATGTTCTAGCTTTCCTTTCTTTTTCATCAGCAACCTGTTCTTCCTGTGTGGATGGAGGAAGAACCCTGTAAACACCATCCTTTCCTTTGGTGACTCTCTTCTTTGAGTTCCCATTCTGAATTACTTTCCAAACCTCATTATCTATATACTCAAGATAATGTTCCATCTCCATCGCCCACGTATCATAATCATCCTTTTGAAGGACAGGCAGTTTGATATTTGAAAGTGTATTTGTGGTGATTATTTGTGGTGGTTTAGCAGGAGCATCTCCTTTGTTGGATGCTGGTACAGATCCAGCCAAAGATGCATCATCATGAAGAGAAAGTTCCTCATCATCATGAAGAGAGAAATCATCGTTGGCAGACATGACTACTTGATTTAGTGGAATAAAGGTTTTGATCTTTGTTCAAACTTGTGTAAAGTCCCTTTGGTGGCTCTGATACCACTTGTAGGTCCTTATCAACAGGATCTCAATGAGCCTTAAACGACTTATAGTCCTTTGAATAAATCCAAAGATACTATGAGAGACAATAACCGTGAATACAAATATTGACGCGGAATATCAATATCTATACCAAGATGAACACAAGAACGATATACTAAAAATACTATTACTATTACTATTTGATTGCAAATGCTCAATCAACCGATGTGTTTACAATACTATACTACGTTCCTTTTATAAGCTTAAGGAACCCTAAACGCGTTAAGAGATAATGCTTATCTCTTCCTAGATTAACGCTAAGAGATAACTATTACTATAATTACAACCAGACTTAACATTCTGACCCAGCAGTATTAACTTTAATACTGCCAGACTTAAGTTAATGCTGGCAGACTTAACTTGCTCTACCAGACTTAACTTCTACTACTAACAGTACTAACTATATCTAACAGACTTAACTTTAATACTAACAGTATTAAGTCCGTTTACAATATTTTCCTAACATGTTCCATCAAGGTGAAATTTGAATATTGGCTTAATCAATCACCCCAAATTTTCTGCCTCTACATTCTCTCCTTTCATCGCTTCTTCCTGAGCTTCATGAATTTGCTTAGGTAGATCATTGTGAACAGTCATCATCAAAGCTCGAACACGCAATGGCTTATCCCTTTCTTTTCGACTTAAGGCGTCACCCACAACATTCGCTTTTCCATGATGATACCATATCTCACAATCATAATCACTCAACAACTCAATCCATCTCCGTTGTCTCAAGTTTAACTTTTTCTAATTCAAAATATATTGCAGGCTCTTGTGATCGGTGAAGACCACACACTTCGTTCCATACAAATAATGTCTCCATAATCTAAGAGCGAAAACAACAGCTCCGAACTCCAAATCATGAGTAGTGTAATTATTTTCTTGGACTTTCAATTGTCTAGAAGCATATGCTATCACCTTCTCTCTTTGCATCAACACAGCTCCATAACATTTAAGTGATGCGTCATAATATACCATAAAATCTTCCGTTCCCTCGGGCAATGCTAAGATCGGTGCACTACACAACTTCTGCTTCAATGTTTGAAAAGCTTCTTCTTTTCCCCACTCGTATTTCTTATTTTTCTGAGTCAACTTAGTTAGTGGCTTAGAAATAAAAAAAAACCTTCAATGAACCTTCGGTAGTACCCAGCCAATCCAAGAAATCGCCTCACCTCCATTGGCATCATCGATGCAGCCCAACTCTTAATGGCTTCGATCTTGGCAGGATCAACAAGAACGCCACTACGATCAATCACATGACCCAGAAATTGTACATAATCTAGCCAAAAATTACACTTTGAAAACTTGGCATACAATCTTTCTTCCTTAAGCAACTCCAGAATAATCTTTAAATGCTTCCCATGCTCTTCTTCATCCTTGGAATATACCAAAATATCATCGATGAACACTATGACGAACTTATCAAGATAAGGCTTGCATACGCGGTTCATCAAATCCATAAACACAGCAGGCGCATTAGTCAATCTAAACGGTATTACTTGGAACTCAAAGTGACCATACCGAGTTCTAAATGCAGTAATTAGAATGTATTCTTCTTTAATTCGTAAGTGGTGATATCCTGATCGCAGATCGATCTTAGAATACACGCTCGAACCTTGTAGTTGGTCAAATAAATCATCAATTTTCAGAAGAGGATAACAATTCTTGACAGTCAACTTGTTCAACTCGTGATAATCGATACACATTTTAAAAGATCCATCTTTCTTTTTTCACAAACAACATCAGTGCTCCCCATGGTGATAAACTCGGACGAATAAATCGCTAATCTATATGGTGCACGTACAACAGGTGCAGCCCCCGGTACTAGTTCAATTTGAAACTCTACTTGCCTTGGCGGTAGTAGTCCTGGCAACTCCTCAGGAAACACATCAAGAAAATCACGAATTACAGGCACGTCTTCCAATCATTTCTCCTTCCACTTGTTTTCCGTCACGTGTGCCAAAAACAAATGACAACCTTGCTTGACATACCTACAGGCCTTGATACAAGATATGACGTTTAATCGAGACACACCCTTGTCATTTTTGACTATCAACATCTTTTTCCCATACGGTATATGAACAACTTTCTCGCTACAGACGATCACGGCATCGTGCTTGACAAGACAATCCATACCGATGGTGACGTCAAACGTACCAAGCTCAATCAGCATAAGATCGATTTCAAAAACATGGTTCACCAATTTCAAAGTGCAACCTTTCAAAACAGTGTTCGTACTAGCTACCCTTCCATCAGCTAATTCTACCTCATAACTAGCTCCTATTTTGACCGGATCGATATCAAGTATGGAACTAAATCTAGTATCCATAAAACTCCTATCAGACCGAATTGAATAAAACAAAAGCATAACAGTTATTTAGTAGAAACGTGCCAGTAACCACATTCGGACCCTTTGGCTCGGCATCCTTAATAGCATAAGCTCGGCCACAAACTTCTCCAACTTCCTCTTGCTTATCCTTCCTTGGGCATCGGTTCCTAGTATGACCTTGTTCACCACAATCATAACAAGTCAGAATGGGTAGAGCATTTGCACCCGTGTCAACATTCTTTTCCTTATAGTACCTTAACTTGTGCCCAACCTTTCCACACTTATGGCACTTGATCATACACTGACCAACATGGCGAGTAAAACATTGTTCACACAAAGGAAGTTTTCCATAAGTAGGAGCGGTAACCATAGCTCGAGCGTTTCCTTGCCTTTGGTTATTTTGAAAAGTTTGATGGGTGTTATCCCTTTGATTGCCCTTACCACTACTATTTCCACTTTGAAAGCTCTCCCACTTTCGCTTCTTTCCTTCCAAAATTCTTTCATATCTAGCTTGCAATTTCTGATCCATCAACTTATGAGCCATGCGTACGGCTTCGTTCAGGTTAGCCGGCTTAGAAGAAGTAACTTCACCCTTGATGTTATCAGTCAATCCCCAGATGTAAGCATCAACCTTTACTCTTTCTGGCTCAACCATTCTCAGACACATCAATGCAAGCTCATTGAACCTCTGAGTATAAGCCATAATGTTACACTCCTTAACCTTCAAGTTCCATAATTCATGCTCTATTCATTGAATTTATTCTATTGGACAAAACTCAATAGTCATCAGTTGCTTCATCTCAGTCCAAGGCATTTGGTTCACAGTTTCCAAACCCATGGTTGCAATTTTAGCATTCCACTAAGTCAAAGCAGGTCCTTGCAGTGTTGTAGTAGCAAACATAACCTTCTTGCCTTCTGCACAATCGCTGATCCTAAAAACGCTCTCAGTTTTCTTGAACCATCTTAATAATTCAACAACTCCTTTAGTACTACGAAAAGCAATAGGATTGCACTTCATAAATCCAGCAAAAGTGAACTCACGAGCAGCAGGTGTGGCATCCTGACCCCTAGCCGGTCCAGATCCCCTAACATCATTTCTAACATTCGCATGTCTAGCTCGCTCAGCAGCAATAGCAGCATCGACATTTTCCTTGATCATTCGGCGAATAGCAGCTTGAGTCATAGGTGCAGACTTTGGAGGCATGATTATGTCACGTCACATAGAAAACAATCTGATAAGCATTCATAACATGATATACTCATAACATGGTATAATGAAAAATCAATAACAACAACAATCATACAACATCAAGTAGTAATTAAAAGATAGTCGTTCATTTTTTATCACAAAAAGAGTTAATACATAGTTGCATTGTTTCATGAAATGATACAAATCATTACAACCAGTATCATCAAGTCTACTAACTGAGGACTCAGTTTAGTGATTACAAAATAAAGATACTACTAATGAATCTAAACTACTAAGAATCACGAGGAGATCCTCGCGACTCAGATGATGGACTCTTCTCATCTTCAATCGGAACATTGATAGATTCGTTCGGTCTTTCTTCAAACACAAATCCTCTACGAATCATCTCTTGATAGAACTCATGAGCTCGAACTCTAGTCCAGTAGACATCTCTCTCAACTCATTCGTTCTGCATACGAAGGAATGTGTTGCTAAACCTTGCTTCTTCAAGTTCCTTCTTTAACTTCTTACACTCAACCTTATCTTCAGTATTACCAAGCTTTTCAACCAGCTTTTCCATTGCAGCTGTTCCTTGCTCCACACTAGAACGCACTTTGTTACCCAAGTCAAAAATCAACTTACCATAATATTTGTCCTTTGCTTTTCCTTTCTTCTCAACCAATGCATGCGCCGTCTCGCGACTACACAGTTGTCTTGAAAGAGAAGCCATCCGACCAAAATGAAAGTTAATGTCCCTTCTCATGAGACAAAGCAATAGACCATCACTGTCCTCACAAAGAAAAGGAGCAGTAGACGATTCACCTACTGGACACTAGCAGGAACAGTCTCATCCTCGTGCTCAATCGGGTTCTCCACCTTGATTGCATCATCAGGTTCTGACTCAGAAGCAGGCGGCGAAGGGTTAAGAGGATCCACCTCTTCATAAGGGTAAGTCAACTCTGGCTCATTCTCATCTTCCTTAATGTCAACTTCCATATCATCTTCTTCTTCCTTAAATTTATCTTCTTCCGAGTCCTCTTCTTCATCCACTAAGACAAGCTCGGCAACAACAGGAACATCATCATGTTGATTCGGCTCAACAACAGGTACATCATCCACGTGATCGGGAGGAATTAGATTCACCATGATAATCTAAAGAATATCATACAATACTTACTTAATATCGTATCACTTCTTATTATCATTGAAACACTATTATCAAAATAACAGTTCGCATCAAAGCGCAACAAATAAAAATTCACAATTTGTGACATTTTCATTTCGCACATCCCTCAATTATATTTCAAACATATATAACGAGAGTTATCATATATTCACCTGACATTCTATGCATACAACACAAGCATAAATGCACCAATACAGAACAATTTATGCATCCAACACATGCATAAATTGTTGATAAAAATATAATGGCTAAAAACATTACTAATATTTTTTCACATCTTTACGTTTTGATAATCACAAAATATAAAAACGTTTAACGTAAAATTAAACGTAAACAAGTAATTAGTAGTAAATTCTCATTTCAACAAATACATCACTTAAAGGTATGAATAAATAAATGCTTAATGCATTTTATGATCAAAGGAAATTTTTATTCAACCTCACACTTTTATAAAATGTTGTAAACATTTTATAAACATTACAAAACATTTTCTACAATTAAAAGAAATGTTTTATTCAAAATAAACATTTTGAAATTCAAATTTTCGGACCTAAAACGGCTAGAAAAGTTCCAGAAAATTCCCCCTACACAAAAGACAAACTGGGGAAGCCCTAGTCTTGGGCGGCCCCCTTAAATACACGGCCGACCCCCTTAAAATTAAGGGGACCGCCCCTAGGTAGACGCTCCCCCAGTTTGTCCTATAAATACTGGACTTTTCCCTATAATTTTCTCACCTTTTGCACTCATTCTTTCTGTTCTAAAACAGCCCACACATCTCATCAAAATCCTTTGATCATTTAATCATAAAGCTTTGTTTCTAAGTGATCCAAGCTCAATTCCTCAAGTGCAAGAGAAGAATACTTCCATCCTCAAGTGAAGAAGTATTACACCTTTATGTGTTTTTGCAATCTTATTACATCCATATCATAACTTGTAAATCTTTTGTATATCTTGTATTTATGTGTAGTAGCTAGATCTTGGCGATCATTGTAAGTATAGATAGATTGTGGTAATCTTACAAAGTAGTGTTAGTTAGTTGTGGCATAAGTAGTGTGGTGAAGTGAGTCATGAAGTTGTGAGGAAGTCTTGAAGTTGTGAAGAGGTTGTGAAGTTGTGAAGTCGTGAAGTTATGCTGTGATAGATTGGTTCTAGCTAAGATTAGAACTCAATATTTTGTTTTGTGTCGTAAATCGGTGTAAGCAACGTTGTGTACAGTTTTCTTCGCCATAAGGGAGCTTGTTGACATAGTAAAGAAAACTCTAGAGTTTGGTGCTCGGGGAGTGGAGTAGGGCGAAGAAGTGATTTGTTACTGAACCACTATAAGTATTCGCGTTGTGGTTTGATTGTTCTTACTCTTAACTCTTGTCTTACATAATCTCCTCATACTATCATATCAATTGTTTAGATAAATATATTGTTCTTATTGTGCAAGTGTTGAGTTCACATAAATTCAAATCTAGAATTTTTTTAAACAATTCAAAACCTTTAATTAAAAAGCGGTAAACTATTCAACCCCCTTCTAGTTTTCCACAATTGGTATCAAGAGCCACGCTAAACAAGATTTTTAAAATAAATTGTATTTTAAAACTTGAATCGATCTATGGAATCGGAAAAATATTTAGAAGGGCAATCTATGCAAAGACCACCACTATTTGAAAGTGATGGATTTATTTATTGGAAAAATAGATTTGAAACTTATATGAAGTCAAAAGATCTAGATCTTTGGCATGTTATTACCGATGGTGATTTTCCTCCTATTCAAAATAATCCCGAAACTAAAAAGGATGAAGTTGTACCTTTTCATAAACAAAATGATGATCTTAAAAAGAAACTTGCAAAAAATAATAAAGCTAAAATGGTAATTTATAATGCTTTGCCACGTAAAGAATACGAAAGAATTTTTATGTGTCAAACCGCAAAAGAAATTTGGGATACTTTGCTAATCACACATCAAGGTAATAATCAAGTCAAAGCTAACAAAATAGATCTTCTTGTTCAACAATATGAACAATTTACGATTCCGGAAGAGGAATCAATAGATAATGCCTTTGCTAAATTTAACACTATTATTACTAGTCTAAAAGCACTTGATGAAGGTTTTTCTAGCAAGAATTGTGTTAGGAAATTTCTTAGGGCATTACATCCAAAATGGCGCGCGAAAGTCACAGCGATTGAAGAATCAAAGAATCTAACAACCTTACCTCTTGACGAACTTATTGGAAACTTGAAAGTCTATGAAGAGGTAATAAAGAAATACTTCGAAACGGTCAAAGGCAAGAAAGAACAAAGTAGATCTCTTGCATTAAAGGTGAAAAAGGAAGTAAGTGATGAAGATAGCTGGTATGTGTTTAATTACACATACCTTTGACTACTAAAAACTTACTTAAATGACTAAAAACGTACAAAAAATACATTGTATTTGTATGTTTTGCATTTTTATTGTGCAGGTAACGGATATCCAAGAAAAGGACAAAATCAAAGCCAAAACGACAAAACCGAGCATGAGAACGGAAAGACCATGAGAAGTCAAAAAGACCAAGTCAAAGCCAACAAAAAAGTCAAAGTCAAAGTCAACCCCGGAAAGTGGCATTGGAAAGAGCATCGAAAACCGAACCCGAAAACCTAAATTGCCAAAAGTGGGCCCACCCGTACCCACCTAGTGGGCCCGGGTCAACCCACTTATATCTTTATAAACTTTAAACCTTAATAAAAAGCCCAACTTTTTATTAATTATAACACCCGACCCAAACAAGCCCAATCCAATCCCACACCACTTAACTCCTGTTAACCATTCCCCTTATAACCTTACCCCGTTAGTCCTTTAATGACTAACGGTGCAAACCCAACCTAAACTTCAAGGACCAAGGTTGCATACCTTAAGGACGATGGATGCAATAACATATAACACTTTCAGGGACCATTCTTGCCATGTCTCCAAACTTCAAAAAAAGCGGGAACACTATACATCTTCCTTAATGTGCCCTGTCCTCACTACCAAACAAGACATCATTCCCCTATCTTCTCCCCTATGTCGATCAACACCTTTACACACCTTATCCCTCCACATGACACATTGGCAATCCCAATTCACCCCATTCGTCTAAGGTAGAAGACAAAGATTTGATGGCTAAGATTAAAGAGCTTGGAGAGCACTCAACTTGGACGGCCAAGATGAGAATTTAAAGATCCTCACACAAGAAGCACACTTTAGTTCTCCTCACAAAAGAAACACACATCCTATAACCTTCATTAGCTTAGTATAAATAGGTCCTTTGTAAGCCATTGTTGGCACCTAGTTTTTACTTTTCAGCTTATTTTAGTTCTATTTTAGCTTATTTTACTTTATCCTTGTAATGTTTTTAAAGAGTTTAATGAAATTTTAAGTTTTGTTTTAAAATCTGTTTACAAGTTTTTAAGTTCTTATATGTTTCAAAATCTACTATAAGCTTTTATATTAAGCTCTTATAAGCTGTTTGTACTTAAGCAATGAAAACTTTTTAGTTTCATGTTGCTTAATAACTAGTTCACAAAAACTCACTCAAAAAGCTCTTTGGAAGATAAGCCTAAAAGGGAAGGGCTTATATTGCTTTTACTAGCTTGTTTTATACAAGCTAGAGCTTGTAGAATAGCTCTAAGAGCACTTGTTTGCCCTGTCTAAGCAAGGGTTTTGTAAGTTCTTTCTTTTTAAGTCTTAGCTTATTTCACTATAGCACTGCTTATTTCTTGCTTATTTATGCTTTTTGTTGCTTATTTATGTTATCTATGCTTATTTGTCTTTGATTGTTGCTTTTATGCCTTTTATTTAAGTTTTTGAGTTAAACTGTCCTTATTTGCCTTTAAATTGCTTATTACTCATTAGCTTATTTAAGTGCTTATTCTTGTTCTTTTTATGCTTAATATTACTTAACTTTACTTGCTTGTTATCTGTTTTCCATTAAGTTTGCTTATATCATTGTTAATCAGCTTTAAAAAGTGTTTTAAAAAAGTTAAAGGGGTGTTTGGTTTAACTGTTTTCATGGGTTAAAATGGGTCAAAATTGCATTTTGACACTTGAGTCAGTTTAGTTTAGCTTAAATTAGTCCAAAAATTCAGTTTGTTTAAGTTTTTAAGTGTTAAATCTCATTTTCAAGGTTTTAAGAGTTTGTGGTTTGAAACTGTTAGCTTATAGCTCATTGCATTTGCTTATTTGTTTGTGCTTTTGCTTATTTTTGATTTGTGATTTTTTTTTGTGTTTATCTATGTCTTAAAACAAGTTAGAAATAAAGGAATATAGGCCTGCATTTGTTGTTTGTATTTTGCCAAAGCTGTCAAAATGTGCTAAGTGTTCAAAAAGTTTGAGAAAATGTTTTTTCAATTGCTTATTGTGGCTTATCCTGAATTTGAAACTCTTTTTTGATTGTTGATTCTTGCTCTTTGAGGTCAAATCTTAATCTATTTGTAGGTTATATAGTTATAAAGATCTATTTGTTTGCTTATTTTTAAGCTCAAAAGTAGTGTTAAGATTACAAAAGTTTGCAAAATTTTTGTCTAAGTGTCAAAATAGTGTGAGTTAGCTTTTTCATGAAGCTTTTTAAGTGCTTATTTGAATTTCAAACTGTTTTTTCTTTGTTGCTTATTGTAGCTTTTTTGCCATTATTCTTAGTGGTATAAGCCACTAAGCCATAAGGATCCTTTTGCTAGCTTATTTTTAAGCTAGAAAAGTCCCTTTTGGCCTTTTTGCTTATTAATTTTGTCCAAAAAGCTATTTTGCTTATTTAGGCTTATTAGCTTATTGCATTTGCTTATTCTAGGTTTAGTTTAGCTTATTAGGTTAGTTTAAGCCCAATTTAGCTTATTTCTTTCAGTTTAGAGCTTATTTAAGCTTATTTGCCTTGTAGCTTAAAATTCCTAAGTTTTATAGTTTTTTGATTAAACTGTCATTCTAGCTTATCTTAGCTTATTGGTGGTTGCTTAATTTTTGTTCTAATGCTTTTTAGATAAACCTTATAATATTCTTAGCTTAGTTACTCTTGTTGTTTGCTGTGTTTGTTGTTTTTAAATTAGCTAAACAGTTAGCATTTTAGTGTTTTAGTATAACTTAGCTTATTCTGTCTCTTTTCAGCTTATATAGTGCTTATTTGTGATTTATAAAAAAGGTGTTTTTGTATAAAGTGCTTATTTTTAAGTCTTCCAAAAAGTTGTAAAAAATGGAAAGTAAAAAACATTTGGGAATTGGGGGAAGCCAAGGGTGAGCAGGACTCGAACCTGAGACCTCTACCCGAATTCAACCAAACATTTTATACTCAACACACACTACCACTCGCCCTTGGGACTTTTTCAGTTATGTTTTGCAAAATTAATCTTTTATACACGTTTTACTTTTAGCTTGTAAGCCGTTTTTAGTTTTTTTTCCATATGGTTATTTGATAAGCTATTTTCTCCAGTTATTTTTATTTCTGATTCCTCATTGTTCAATGACATTTTGCTAATGCTTTTTTAGATTTTGTTATAAATTGTTTAGTATTTTTAAACATGTAATTTTCATTAAAATTCGTTTTTAATTCTTAAAAAATTATGAAAAAGTCAAAAAATATAATTCTTTTTTTAGAAAAGTTTTTTTTAACATTTAGGTGATAGGAAAATTAGATTTGCTTTCGTAGAGTTTAATTTGCAAAATTTGTTTTTTTAAAGAATGGGATGAATATGTTCACGTTTTTAGTGTTTTTAGCCCTAGACCACTTTGTTTTTGTCTTGTTTTCTTTGTCTGGCATTTTTAGTTAATTTTAGACTTATAATAACTAATAAGATCAATTTTAGGACTAAAATTTGATAATTTAGGGTTTTTAAGGGTCCGGTTAGGATTTCTCGGTTTTGCGTTTTAGTTAAATTTAGTTTTGTCTTAATGTTTGTAGATGTTTTGCCTTAATTTTCCTTATAGTTTTAGAAACTCCAATCATAATCATGTTCCATTCAAAGCATCGATTATCAAAACGACTCTAGACTTTCAATTGATTCTCTTTGGTTTTAAGGGACCCGGGATTCAAATTCTCCGGTTACGACAATTTGAGATTTTTTTGATTCTCGTTCTTAATATATTATATTTCTTATTTATATTTATATATTTTATTTATATTTATATATGTAAAGGGTTTCAATCAGATCTTTAAAATCTTATCACGAACTAGAAGTTTTTCCCTTTGTTCTTTTTACATGGTACAATCCTTTTGAAGGTGGTCGTTTTGCCACACTTCCAACAAGTCTGTTAAGACTTTTTGTTGGATCCATCGTTGTTACCACATTTCTTTTCCTTTTCTTTCTCTTGGTATTTTTGTTGTTGTTCTTGTTCTTACTATCTTCTATCTGTTAACCGAAAGACAAACCAACAATTTATTTGCACTTTCTTTTGCATTTCTTTCGCCCTTAGAGATTCCTCTATGTAATAGTGTCTTTAAGTTGTACCATTGACCATAAAAAAAATAAAAAAAAACATACTCATCCTTGTTGTGGTTTAATTCGTTGTTGGGTAAACTGGCAGCAATTCGAAGGAGTTTATGTTTTGTTCCCATCACAGTCTTGAATCAAACCATCTTGTTTATTTTTAAAATTACTAACAAGAACTTATTCTAGAGCATTCTCTTTCATATATTTTGATTTCAGTTGGTCCCATAAACTCCTTTGCGAACCCACATTTTGTATACATAAAAATTAGGCAACAAACATACATACAAGATGTGTCAACGACTATGTAATCGTCATTCTCCCACTTGCATCGTTCTCCTTGTTTGCTCTAAAGTCCTCCTCGTCCATAAATTCAAGCATGGGATACTCAACACATATACAACTTTTAAAGTGGTGAAAAGAAAGTGTGTATTTCTTCTGCAGCGCCTGAAATCTTTTCCTTCCAACCTTATCTAACTTTCCCAACTCATTCCGCAGTTATATCCATAATAGTCTCTCCCATGATTAATAAGGAAAATATTTTAATCTTTGTAGGAATTTTATATGGTGTGTGAATGGTTTATAATCTGGATATCAATCTGAATCGTGTAATCACTTTTAGATTAAAGTATTTCGACCTTATATGCCCCAGGTTCATGAAATCCTTAATTAGATAAGACATATTGGAAATTGAATTCTAAGTCACGAGAAATCAATCAAAAACCTTAGAGTATTATTTGTTGTTTTTTTTCCTGCAAATGAGACCAAGTCTGTTAATATTGATAACCGAAATTAGGTTATTTTCGGTTATACACCAACCATTTTGTTGGTTGCTAAAAAATGCGACTGTCATGATTTTGGCAGGAAAACTTGTATACTAATCTAATATCATACTTGATGAGAAGGAAAGAGGTTGTTTTAGTGAGAAAAAGAGTTGGATGAACACTTAAAGAGAAAAAGTAAACATAAGATAGAAAATGTATTATGTGTGAAAAATGAACAACCAACCACCTCTCCAAGGCATAAAGAGGTGTATAAATACCCTAATGAGGCCGGCCATGGATAGGCTTACATAGGCTTTCCATGGGCTTTTCCTATCTTAGCCTATTAAGGTTCCAAAAATAAGTAAACGAGCTAACGACAGTTATCTATGGAGTGACCGATACTTTCCTAGAATTTTTGTATTCCTAACAATCTCCCCCTAAGGGAGGTCACTTCATTTTACAAAAACTTAAACCTAGCATACTATGCTTTATCTTTAGTCTTGAGCTCGTTTAACTTCAATATTTAACTTGTAATTTGATGTAGTGGTCATTGACTTTAGGTTTGAGCTTGTTCCTTTATCTTGACTTGAATGTAAAAATGTAATCTTGAACACCTTGAGATCATCAACCAAGCAGAATCTCATTTTGCCATCTTGTAAACTTTGCCATCTTGTGAACTTTTGACTTCTGGACCGACATGCTCATGCCTTTCTTGATATGTAAACTTGAAAAGCTTTAATAATGCATATTTCTTGAGGTTCTTTAACTTTAACACTTCGTCAGGTATCAAAGTAGCGGAAGTCTTGAAATATGTACTTGAGCTTTCATGACGTCTTTATATTTGTCGGTTGGGTATGAGCATGTGGCTATGAATCATGACTCGTCGGGAATCAGCTACACCAATCGTCGGGAATACCTGCAGGTTTAGGTTAGTGATAATCAATAGTTATGGACGAGAGTGTCTTTGTCACTTCGTGGAATACGGTTGTAATAATCACGGTTCCCTGTTGATCAATATAAATACTGCCTGTGATCAGGTAGAATTCTGAGGAATCTCCTTGACAGGGTGTTGGGTCTTAAAAGACTTCATAGATTCTTAGAAGTTACTGATGTAAGGTACATAATGGAAATTATGCTAAGTGGTTAGTACTGGTAGTATAATGTTACCACTGCTAGTTACTACTGTTAGTATAATTTAGTACTGATAGCATAAAGTTACTGCTGTTAGTTGAAGTTAAGACTGCTCAGTGTTGAAGACTAAAATATAAGCTAAGTAGTTAGTGCTGTTAGTAGTAAAAGTTAAGACTGCTAGTACAGGTTACTACTGTTAGTGTATATTAGTACTGCTAGTACTAATATTACTACTGCTTATGTTTATTAGTGCTGCTGGTGGAAAGATTACGACTGTTTGAAGACTTTCTACTGTCAAGAGGATAAAGACGAATTAAAGAGATAAAGATTGTTTGGAGAACAAGAATGCGTGTGAAGATAAGTGTTGAGATATTTATGTACAAGATATACATGTATTTATTTAGAAGATTACGTTTATGTTTAGAAAAGATTGAGATATCTTAGGAATATATTGTAAGCCGACTAGGACTCCTTAGTCTATAAAAGGAGGCTCTAGGGCATTAGTTGAGATATCTCTAACACACATCCAACACGTCTATCACATTTATCATCACAAACACACATACACAGATCCAGAGATTAAGAGTCTTGTAAGCTTCAAGGTTGTAACCCTAGTACTAAGATAGAGTACTCGTATTATTATCATTAATAATATTGAAGCATTTTGTTACATCGTGTGTTCATTCATTCATATTCACTATTTCATTGATATATCTTCTAGATATTAAAGAGTAGATTCCGCATACTCTTTGATATACACACAAAGTTTCTACTATTGTTATTTTGGATTTATCCAAGGTAACATACTCTTTACAAGGTAAGGAATCGATCTAGGTTTGGGATCAACAAGTGGTATCAGAGCCATGTGGCTCTCGATCTAGGACCTACAAGGTTTTTGAATAAACCCTAAAACCCTAATTTTTAAGAAATCGTGTGGTTAAAGTTTTCTGAGGTTTTGGAGTTAAATTGGTATCGTAATGTTTATAATTGTCCTCTCTACCTTAATTGGTATGCAATACAATTATAAATCATTGTTACTATTAAGGGTTTTCTTCACATCGAATTCGGTTTTCTTTTCGATACTTAATTCAAATTCGGTGATTTTCTTTTTCGGTAAACTGTTAAATTCGGTGACATTAGGGTTTTGTCAAAACCCTAATTCGATAAAAGTATGGTGGATCGTGTTGGATCTGGTTGCTGTTATGGTTCATATATCTTAGATCGCATGGTTTTGTTCATATTCTGTATGGGTTTGGGATTCACCTGGTGATTTACGTTCAAGGTTAAACGTTTTTGGTGTTAAACGTTTTAAGATTTCAAGGTGAAATAGTTATAGGATTTCAAACATGGTGTGTATAAAGTGGATATGTTGTGTGTTTTGATCTGATCATTTCTTGTTCTTACAAGAAGATCGTACATGAAGAAAAACGATCTCCAATTCTTTCTTGATCGTTGGTCATGTTGGTTAAGGGTTTCGACATCTGCGTGCTTGATGATAATGAAGCAGCAGCAAGAAGATTAAAACAACAGGCTGCAGGTATATTGTTCGTTCTTCATGGATCTGGTTATGGATCATGAAAGCAGCAGGTTATGTGATATATTGAAAGAAGATATGGCCAAGTATTCGTACGTTTATAATAGCATGACCACGTGAAGGTTTTTGTTGTTGTCGCAACCACAGGAAAAAGAAACTTTATACTATTCGTTCTACAGTTGGGCTTCAAAAAATTAGAACTGTTTGAAGCACAATACGTGATTAAAGCTGCTTTTGAAAGGTCATGTTATATTATAATACAGTTGTGTTTGTGTTTATACTGTTCGAGCAAAGAGTATTATATTAATACTGTTGGATTCGCATGCAAAATAAAAGTACTATTGTTCGAAGCATTGAAAGTTAAGTGAAATAAGGAGAATAGTACTGTTTAAGCAAAGGAAGGTTTATGCTGATATTACATTCGAACATGGTTAGTATTGTTGAAGGATTTTGGGATCAACAAGTGTTCAAATATTTTAAAGCTGCTCAAAGGAATTAAAATTGTTTTCCTTATCCGAGAATGTGTTTCTACTGTTGTTTACGTCCGAGAAGTGGTTTATACTGGTAGTGTTATCCGATATCGGGTAAAACGTAAACAAAATTTGTTCTCGGATGATTACATGATCTCGGACTGAATGGTTGTTTGGTTTTTAACACACACATGGTTTGGATCTTGGATGCTTCATTTAAGGGGAAGCTAACATATTGGGATTTATTTTAAATGTTCTTAAAAGTTTAAAAGCTCGTATTTTGGATCTATTAAAGATGTGGTTACGAAGAAGATTGTTTATCACCTATTTGAAGATGAAGTGGAATTATTTGGTTTTTGTTTTATCATATCTTAAAGTGAGTGTAACACTTTAGAGATAACTTGATTGGTTATATACGGTTTATGATGAAGACTTGATAAAAACTTGTTTTTACCTGATGTAAGGAGATACATTGTAGTACTCATAGGTATTTACTATCACGTGGTCAGTGACTCATGTAAGGCATGCGGATTTATCACAAGATCGAGGTCTACTCATAAAACAAAGAAGAAGATTATCAGTTCTTATCATATTATAGTGCAAGACATAAGTTACAAGTTTGGGTTATTCTATGTCAGCATCAAATTGGTAATACTTAGTTTTCTTCATCAGTGATCATTACATAGAGCCTATAGAATTGAAGATTCAAGAAATGGTTAACATATAAGTTTCAGGGGAAGCTTAATGTTAAAATGTTTAACCATTTATATGCTGCATCGAGGTGAAGGTTTTTACTACTACTAGCCTTTGTTACTACTGCTAGTTTAAGTTTCTACTGCTCAAGTTCATTAACAGTGTTTGGTAATCTAGCAAATTGTTGCACATTAAGTTTGGTATTCACGGCTTTGTCTTTCTAAAGTTGTGCCTTTTTCTTAGCTTCCTCTAGGTGGTAGTTATGAACCATGTCATTTGAGCCGATAGATTCCCTTAGTAACTGAAATGACACATGCTTTGGGCTATTCCTAGAAGGTCCAGGTGCATCTAAATCATCTGAGAACCAAAATGTGTGTTGTCCGATATCGGGTAAAACTAGCAGCATTAATCTTTAAAGCTAGCAGTATTAAGTACACAAACAGTACTAATCTTGCACCCAATCATGAACCAACAACATTAATTTCCTTGAGACTTCATTCAACGTTGGCAATCTTATCTCAATATCCATGCCCCTAAAAACTAGGATTTTCATAACAGATTCATTAATACTTTCTTTACCTGCAAAAGTTTTGTTCAACAACAAAGAAAACAGAACCATACATTTTTGTGCAATACTCACAACAGTAATTATACTAAGCAGTTTTGAGTATAACTAATAGTATTAACTTCTATACTAACAGTACTAATAAACTGACAGTACTAACATTTGTACTGGCAGCACTAACTATATATAACTAATAGTATTAGTTTCTCTTGGGGACCCAAGCCATTGCTGACTTGAGTTTGCCTTGTGGATCTCTAAAATATACAGTTTTAACAAAATTGGATCTACTATCATAATTGGAGTTTGGTCTTGTTTTTCTCCAATTATAACCTGCTGAGGTCTTAACAACAGTTCCCTAATTTCCTTTTACAGCATGAGAATAAGTCATTCTTGCTGTATTTCTAACAATGGGTCTACTCACAGGTGAATGAGATTTAGAAAAATGCCTTCTTTGATTAAGTTGATTCACCTGAGGTCTTTTAACTAAAGCTGTTGAGGTCTTGGTAGGTACTGGCTGTCTAGATCTAACAGTATTAACATTAGAACTACCAGTATTAACTCTAGGCCTAACAGGATTAACATTTGTCCTACCAGTATTAACATTAGACTTGACAGAATTAACATTTACCCTACCAGTATTAACATTAGGCCTGACAGAATTAACATTTACCCTACCAGTATTAACATTAGGCCTGACAGAATTAACATTTACCCTACCAGTATTAATATTAGGCCTAACAGAATTAATGTTTGTCCTACCAGTATTAATATTAGGCCTAACAGAATTAATGTTTGTCCTACCAGTATTAATATTAGGCCTAACAGAATTAATGTTTGTCCTACCAGTATTAATATTAGGCCTAACAGAATTAATGTTTGTCCTACCAGTATTAATATTAGGCCTAACAGAATTAATGTTTGTCCTACCAGTATTAATATTAGGCCTAACAGAATTAATTTTTGGCCTACCAGCATTCAGTTGTACTGGTTTAGGAACAAATTGATTAGCATGATTAACCCTGTTTGCATTGTCCCATACTAAGTTTTTGCCACCCTAGTTACCCACAGTATTAAAAACCTTTTTGCTTAAACTCAACTCCTTTTGCCCATTTTCTTTTCATAATAGTCATAATCTTTGATCTAATGACTTAGGCTGCCATAAACAAAACACTTTTTCTTGATGATTATAGGTAACCTTCTCCGTATTCTCTTTCCATCATTTTTATTCCAATTCTTATCCTTTAACTTCAGATGGTCCCTTGGAGTTTTTTCATTTGTTGCCTAGAGTTTGTACGGGTTTTGCACAACTAGGTTCAACTTCTTGTAATTCAGACACAACTTTTTCATTAGTTATTACAGACTTAGACGTAGACATCTCATTTGGTACACTTATACTTTCTGATTCAGACTCAGAAGAGTGATCAAAGGTATTTCCACAAGATCCTTTACTGTCATTTGATTGACAGGTAGAATGCTCAGTAGAGTTGTTATCTGAGTCCCTAATTTAGGCTTTTGAGGTCCTTTTTACCATAAATATACGAAAGAATTATCAATTTCCTCTTGTGTTTAGGAGTAAAATCTCCACTAAGGTATGTGGAACACCTTTAAAATCATAGTTTTTATAAATCTACTGTCCCAAGTTTTCCACTTGAATCCATCTTGAACAATTAAAAACAGAAAAGTTCATTTCCTTCCTCATAACTTAGAACCTCATTGGTTTGACTGTATTTAAACCCTAAAGCCAACTTTACTATTTGGAACTCAGTACCAGAATTAATTGTCTCCAAAGATTCTGGAAGAATCTTTCCATGAAGTCGAATGTTTTCTGCAATTGTTTCCTTTTCTTTTATAGCTTTCATTCCTATCCCCTATATCTTTTTAAGCTTTTCCATCTTTTTGCATATATTTCCATTTTTTCTTGAAATTAAGCTGTTCATTTTAGAGATAATTGGCTTGCGTTTGAAAAGTAACCAATTGAGCTTCTAATTTCTTAACAGCTAAGTATAGGCAAGTATTTTGGCTTCTTGTTCACCTAACTACTCATTCGTGCATCATATAGTGTTTTAAGCCATATTATATGAATCAATGCAAATTTATAGAACATAATGATACCTTTATATTTGAGCTGATTGCATGAGTGCATGATTTGTGTCTCTCTTCCTCTACTAGTATGTCTCCCCAATTGACAACACCATCATCCATGTCAGCAAACAGTTCTGATTCTGCTCTTTCTTTCCAGCTCCTTGATTTTGATAAAAAAGAGTCTCCTTTTTAAACAGTTTGTTTTTAAAATAGCTTTGGTGCATCATCTTTGAATTTGCATTACCACCAAACCTAGTCCTTATGGCTACCCAAATTTCTTTTGCATCATCCATTCCATGAAATCTTCTCAGATGTTCCTTGGGAATAGCCATGAGTAAGATGGTTCTTGCCTTCCTTTCCTTTTCAACAGCATGAATTTCTACAGGAGATACTGGTGGAAGTATTCTAACAACACCATCTTTTCAGTTGAGATTCTCTTCTTTGAGATTTCCATCTGAATTACCTTCCAAACATCATTATTAATATATTCAAGGTAATGCTCCATCTCCATAGCCCATATATCATACTCCTCCTTCTTCAGAATTGAGAGTTTGATATTTGAGATAGCAGTTGTTTAAGGAATCACCTATTGTTGTTGTTTAGAGTGAGCACATGTCTGATGCATCTTCATGGGGTTTATGCTTTCATCATCACTGGAGATGTTGAGAGAACTCCATCATTACAGTTGAGACAGTTGTGTAAGAATCTGAAAGAGAGTGTGTGTTTGTGGTTCTTGTGATTCTTCTTACTCAGAGTCCCTCTATTGGCTCTGATACCACTTGTTAAAACCTTAATTGTAGGCTTCATAGATCATTTTGCCCATCTAGGATATCATAACATTGATCACGCATCGGAATAACAAATAAGAACAACAATGTTATGAACAAGGTTTTTAATTCATAAACTAATAACATAAACTATTCGACTTTAATCAGTTCGACTATGAACTATTACAAAAACTAATAAGCTAACTATTAGACCCTTATTGGGAGATCTAAACTATGATGGATCATCAATACAAACGCCTTACCCCTCTTTATATACTAGAGGGGTTAGGTTTACAAGACAAGAAAGATCCAAATAAAATGTTAGGAAACTCTAAATCAGCATTAATTACTATTTGACTAATCTTCAAACAGCATTAATGTTGATCTTTATCTTTATAGCTGAGTCATTAAATACGTTTACTAATCTTCAATCCAGCATTAAATGTTACCAGCTTTGTCTTGTAGTCCTCCATCTTAATATGTTTTTGATCCATAATCAACTCAAAGTAAAGTCCCAAACAATCCTGCCCCACTGATAATGACAAAACCAATAAGCACAAGCTTCCCCTGAAGCGAATATAAATGAAGAACTTCCCCACTGAAGTCCATTGCAACTCTTCCCTTTTTGTCATAATCAAATAGGAGTGCATATAGTGGTAAATATACAATAATCTTCCCCTTAACATGTTTTTACCATCTCTGAAATCATAAGACTTAGTAGGCTCCAAACAGCAAATTATCAATGCTGAAGAACAAAATGGATAATACGAATTTGTTTGAAACCGTTGAATTTCATTTCCCAAACGTTGTGTCTTATTACCTGTTTATCCACATGACGTAGTCTCATACCTGCTATGTATAAGTAACCTATTCTCGGTGACAAATCCTCATATCCTCTATTAAATGAGACACTGACACAATAACGTAACTCCTTAAAGTGATAGCAATTACGAGTAAGCTTCATAAGTAGATCATACACTCTTTGCTAGATTTCATCAAGTCTTCGTCACACCGCTTATAAATTACGAAAAAAAAAAAAACAAGTTATCTTAAAGGTGACCACTCCTTTAAGATATGATAAGAACACAAAACCTGTGAAAATCAACTACAACATCAAATAAGTAATAATCAAATGTCTTCTTCAAATAATCTCCAAAACAAGCCATAAACATCATCATCGTTCAAGATCCAAACGCGTCCGTGTTTAGGTTTCTTCTTCATTCTTCTACCATAAAACCTTGAATCCTAGATATCAAGAGCAACCTGCTCGGATACCAATTGTTAAACTTGATTGTAGGCTTCATAGATCGTTGCCTTCTAGGAATATCATAACATGATCCAACGGCAGCGGAATAACAAATAAGAACAACAATGTTATGAAACAAGTTTTATTCATAAACTAACTAATACATATAGATGTTGATCAATTCCATCAATTTACTATGCTAACTAATATACACACACGTGTGTTCTTCTATTAGACTCTCATTGGAGAGATCTAACTATGATGGATAATTAAACTACATACCTTAGACCTCCTTTTATAGTATAAGGAGTCAAGGTTTACATGGAAACTAATAAAGATAATAATGATAAAATTAATTATCTTTGACCAAATTAATTATCTTTGACCAAATCTTGTTCTTGTTCTTATCTTTGACCAATTAATTATCTTTGACCAAATCTTGTTCTTGTTCTTATCTTTGACCAAATCATTATCTTTATCTTTGACCAAATCTGAGAGAATCTTCCAATTCTTATCTTTTGAAGACAATAGTTCCTTAGGGTTATTCTAACAATGACAACTTTGTCCTTTTATTTCCATTCTTGAGTTTCATTAATTATTTTTGTCTTTATTCACCGCAAGTATAATTACCTAACAAAAATTTGTTGAACACAAGGGCTAGCAGAAAACTGTTGTCCAATCTAGTGGGGGTCAAACTTTAGCTTCATGACTGCACCAAGCTCGAGCAGTACCAATGATGCTAACACCTAGCTTGTTCACAAGTTAGTTCGGCTAGCCTAGTGTTAAATACTACTGACAAATCCACAGTTGAGTGTCACTGCAAGTGTCAGTGATAATACTATGTAGCTTTCATGGTTGAAAAATCCGAATGGTTTCTAATTCCAACATCAGAGACTTTAGAGCAAATTTCATGTCAGTTGAGTTTGGAAGCAATGGATCTGAAGTGGCAGCATCTCTTGCTAAGTGTGAGAGAAAGAAGAAATAATCAAGACAGGCAAGAAATTTTCATAATATTAAGTGATATTGCTGATATGATAAATCTAAGGTGGAGTGGTTACCAACGTCATAAGTAAGGACACTTTGCCAGGAATGTAGAGACACCATGAAGCAATAAGGTCAGTGTCAGAATTCAAGACTACACCAGGAAAGCAAGGAATCCAAGTGAGAACACGTCAAAGGCTATGTGGGCTATTGATGGTGTATTTTGATTAAGTGACATACAGAAAGAACTAATTTTTAAACAACATGATCTAATGGCATTTTCAGACTCAGAGGTATACACTGATAAAACTTGCTCTAAAACTTGTCTGAAAAACTATGAAACTCTTAAGAAACAGTATGGCAGTACTAATTAACACTTGATACTTGAACATTACTAAGCTTTTCTTACCGAAACCTTAATAACATAAACTGTCCTTTTCAAGCCCAATAGTAATAAAGCCCAAAAACAATTCTTCTTTGAACACATGCTACATTAACTTCTTAGACATCACCAATATAAATGAACAGTTTTAACCATACCATGTACAACACCAATATGAAAACATATATATATATGTGCAAGCAGTATTAATCCCTGAAGCCCAAACAGTATACACGTGATGGCAGCAACATACTTGTGTGACATAAACTACCTACAACTCTAGCAGCATATAATTCCAAGCAATGTTAACATAGGGCCCACGATCATAACCAATCAGTAGTTTCCTTATTGTATTTATTATCTTCCTTTGTAAGTCATAATCTCTCCATATATAAAGAGATCATATACATAGGTTTTTATCATCCAGAAAAGTGTGTGTACACAAAGTGTTAGAGATGTAGACGTCTAGTATAGAGTTGGTGTAGCCTTAAGGTAATCAAGGTTTTCCTTGATCCCTGTTATAGTTCATTAATGTAACCGTATTATTCTGATCAAATAATATTGAGGCTGTGGTAAATGTTTGGTAAAACCTTGTTATGATAATATTGATTCTATGTTTGAATATTCCGCCTATGTTATCATTATCCTAGATTAGATCTAAACAATCTAGAGCTACAACGATCTTTAGGTTTTCACATGTGGTATCAGAGCTGTTAGTAGTAAAAGTTAAGACTGTTTATTAGTGTTGTTAGTAGTAAAAGTTAAGACTGCTAGTACATGTTACTACTGCTAGTGTATATTAGTACTACTAGTACTAATAAGGCTTGTTTTAATTGTGGGAGCTTTAAACATGTGCAGAAAAATTGTACTTACCATCAAAAGAAAAAAGTGGTAAGTGGGAACAATTACAACAGGGTGGATAATTACTATTATGCCAAGACCTCACACCATAGAACCCACAAAAATGTGACTCCAAGAGCAGTTTTGCTGAGAACTGGCCTAAAACCTCTTAGTACTGCTAAGTCAGTTTATACTGCTCACCCAAAACCAACAGTGCATTATGCTAGACCAAAAACTCATTTTTTCAAATCAGCACAATCTACTGTCAAAAGGCCCTTTTATAAGAAACCAGCATTAACAAACATGCATTTTAATCATAAGGTTAATACTGTTAGGCCTAAAATAGTTAATACTGCTAGGTCATACAGAACACCTGTTAATACTGTTAGGCCCAGAGTAGTTAATACTGCTAGGTCAAATAGAACATCAGTTAATGCTGCCAGGGCAAATGGGTTCAATGCTGTTAAGCCCTCAGCATGTTGGGTTTGGAGACCTATCAAACCCAATAGTGCATCAATCACTTTGAACAGATATAACTACATTGATGCATGGGGCAGATCCAAGTCAGTAATGGCTTGGGTCCTAAAAGAAATCTAATTTCTTTATTCTTTTGTGCAGGGCAAGCCACAACATGATGATAAAGGATTTGTTGACAGTGGATGCTCAAGGCACATGACTGGTAACATAGCTTATCTCTTTGATTTCAAGCAGTTTGATGGAGGTTATGTTGCATTTGGAGGAGGTGCATATGGTGGTAAAATTTCTGGTAAAGGTACTCTTAAGACTGCTAATCTTGATTTTGAAGATGTATACTTTGTCAATGAGTTAAAATTCAATCTTTTTAGTGTCTCACAGATGTGTGACAAAAAGAACTATGTCCTTTTTACAGATACTGAATGTCTTGTCTTGTCTCCAAATTTTAAGTTGCCTGATGAAAATCAGATACTTCTTAAAGTTCCTAGAAAGGACAATATGTACAGTTTTGATATGAAGAACATTGTTCTAAGAAAAGGTTTGACTTTGTCCTTGTTGCAAAGGCTACATTAGATGAATCAATGCTTTGGCACAGAAGACTTGGTCATATTAATTTTAAAAACATAAATAAGCTTGTCAAGGATAATCTAGTAAGAGGATGGCCAACAAAACGTTTTGAAAATGACCAAACATGTGTTGCTTGTCTTAAAGGGTAGCAATAAATAACTTCTTGTAAGTCCAAAGTTCTGAATACTATTACTAAGCCTTTGTTTATGCTACATATGGATTTGTTTGGTCAAACCTTTATGAGTAGCTTGATGCATAAGAAGTATTGCTTAGTAGTCCTGATGTTTATATTAGATTTACATGGGTTTGCTTTTTAACAACTAAGGATGAAATCAGTGATACCTTAAGCCGCTTATCAAAGAAATAGAAAACCTAGTGGATAAGAAAGTGAAAATAATCATAAGTGATAATGGAACAGAGTTTAAGAATAAAGTTATGGATGATTTTTGCAGAGAAAAAGGTGTTAAGAGAGAATATAGTATATCTAGGACTCCTTAGCAAAATGGTGTTACTGAGAGGAGGAATAAGACACTCATTGAGGCTTCTAGAACAATATTAGCTGACTCTAAGTTACCTATCACATTTTAGGCTGAAGCAGTTTCTACTTCTTGTTATGTACAGAATAGGGTCTTAGTAGTCAAGCCTCATAACAAGACACCTTATGAACTTTTTAGAGGTTTTAAACCAGCTATATAGTTTTATGAGACCATTGGTTTTGCATTGTTACTATTCTTAAATACTTTGGATAGTTTAGAATAGTTTGAATGGCAAAAGTGATGAAGGTTTATTTGTTGGCTACTCTTTGAGTAGTAAAGCTTTTTAGGGTATACAAACCTAGAACCAATAGGTAGAAGAAAACTTGTACATTGGGTTTTTTAGATGAATAAGGCCTAATGATAGAAGGACTGGGTCCAAAAATGGCTGGTTTGATATTGACTCTCTAACCCAATCTAGTAACTATGAAACCCAGATTAGTGCAGATACAGTTTCTAATATCTCTACAGGCACATCAGAAGAAAACATTCAAGGAGAGCATTGTGGAGCCAGATTTAGAAAGATTACTCATCACTTTGATTCACCTACAAAAATGTTTGAAGAATGTTGATAATGGTGAACCAAAAACTGCTGATGATGCTCAAAAGCAGGTTGAAGATGGTCTAAATAATGAGAATGCTGAACAAGAAAGGTTTGCAGATGATAGCAGTTCTAAAGATGTTAATGCTGTTGGGCAACAAGTTAATACTGCCAGTCCTGATGTTAATACTGGTAGTCTTAAACTTAATGTTGTTGGTCCATCAGTTAGTACTGCTAGTCCAAATGAAGAAGACAGCACTGAAGAAGAACCAGAAGTTGATTTGGGGAACATTACAAATTCCTATATTGTTCCAACCACTCCCAATACAAGAATACATAAAGATCATCCAATTGACAATGTGATTGGTGAAGTGCAGTCAACTGTTCAGACAAGAAGAATGTTAAAACCTACTTCTGAACAAGGGTTTCTCAGTGATGTGTATGAGCAGAAAACACATGATACCCTAAATACTTGTTTATATGCTTGTTTCCTATCACAGATTGAACCAACAAGCATTGCTAAAGCTCTATCTGATTCATCCTGGGTGGAAGCAATGCAGGAAGAACTTCTACAATTCAAACTTCAACAAGTTTGGATATTGGTGGATCTCCCTAATAGAAAGAAGGCCATTGGAACAAAATGGGTCTTCAGAAACAAGAAAGATGAAAGGGGAATTGTGATAAGGAATAAAGCAAGGTTAGTTGCACAGGGTCATAGACAAGAAGAAGGTATTGATTATGAAGAAGTGTTTGCACCTGTGGCAAGAATTGAGGCAATAAGATTGTTTCTGGCCTATGCTTCTTTTATGGGTTTTCTGGTATATCAAATGGATGTAAAGAGTGCTTTCTTGTATGAAACCATTAAGGAAGAAGTCTATGTTACTCAACCATCAAGATTTAAAGATCCTGACCATCCAGACAAAGTTTACAAGGTGGTCAAGGCACTTTATGGGTTGTATCAAGTACCAATAGCATGGTATGAAACTTTGGCTAACTATCTTTTGAGCAATGGGTTTAAAAGGGGCAAGATAGATCAGACATTATTTATCAAGAAGCAAAAAGGAGATATTTTGCTTGTACATGTCTATGTAGATGATATTATCTTTGGCTCAACAAATAAGGAGTTATGTACTGGTTTTGAGAAGCTAAAGAAAGATAAGTTTTAGATGAGTTCTTTAGGAGAACTAACTTTCTTTCTAGGGTTACAAGTACAATAGAAGGAAGATGGAATATTTATCAGTCAGGACAAATATGTAGCTGAAGTTTTGAAGAAATTCAACTACTGTGATGTGAAGTCTGCTTCAACTCTTGTTGATTTGAAAAAACCTTAGGTCAAGGAAGGAGATGCTGATGATGTTGATATACATATCTATAGATCTATGATTGGGTCTCTGATGTATCTCACTGCATCTAGACCAGATATCATGTTTGCAGTATGTGCATGTGCTAGATT
>BQNB010083949.1:0-28896 GCA_026074375.1 Tanacetum coccineum
TGTAACAATTTGTATGTTTTTAAAGTTTTCTTGTTTTTATTTTGATTTTTATTTAATATATAGTACGAATGTTGTCATGTACGAATGTTGTCATGCATTTCAGTTCAAGGTTGCAAAAATATAATAAAAAAAACAATAAACACGGGGTACAACTCACACTATATAAATCACATTCTGATGGTTCAACTTTCACAACAAAATTACATTCATCAACAAAACTCATTTTAGTTTTCAAATAATGACTTGCAAAGTTCTACTACACCATTATGGAAGGTTCACTAGTCCCCCCCAGAAGAAGTTTCGTTGGTGAGCTGGTTGCTACTATAGATCCTATAGAGTTGGAAATATTTTCAACAAATCAAGTGAAAAGAATTTTAACATACTCTTTGGGTTACGATGGAAACTCCACAACTTTTCTTTATTTAAGAAAACCAAATTGTAGTTTGGATTCAGGTTTTGTACCATTGGCTGATGCTTTACAAGACCGCAACATGTTATTCATGTCTCATCAAAACAAACTACACGTGTATGTTTCACGGGTGGAGATATCCCCACTTGTCGTGGCATACCAGCATAAAGATGAAGGGAACAAAAAGGAAAAACATGGAAAACCTTCTTGTTCAAAAAAGTTATTTAACTAGTTACTAAATAACTAGAAATTAAGATCGTGTTGTTGTATTGTAATTTACTATTTTCATTCCTTGATGTAGGCTGTAACGAAATGAGAACGAAATGACATATCATTTCTGACAAAACCATGACGTATCAACTTTGCACTAACAAAATAGTATATATATACATGTATACAACCAAAAAGATTGACAAATAAAATTTCAATTCAAACTTCTTTCTTTCACAAAATGTCGACGTCTAATAATACTACTTTCGAGTTCGAGGTGCATCACAACGTCGGTTTTAAACTTAACCCGCTAAACAATTTCAATTTTGTGGTTCACAATAATGGTCAGTTGGTCCTCGATAACACAAAAGACACAACGTACATCAACGGTGGAACAATGAACATCAACATTCCAAGAATAAAACTAGAAGAGCTGAAACAATATTTGTCAAATATTTTGGGTACTAACATCCATGCTCTTTATTATAAAATACCGCACAATGGATTTTCAATAACCGTAAAACTTAGAAACAACTATGATATGCATGTCATGCTTGATATATCTTCAGCGCATTACAAATTGCAAATTTACATTGACCACCTAGGTGTCAATTTTATTATTGCCAAATATATTTTCCCAAATGCTAGCTTAGCAGAAATGATAAAACATGTCATAACCAACTACACAAGTGACAGTGAAGACAATAAAAGGGAGGTAACACAAAATGATTACACTCTCAATCAAATGGTTGAATAGGCGGGACAGAACACTTCGAAGACGAGGAAACCAAGTTATCATGTCTAAAGATATATCTTAGCATGGTGCTGAAATCGAACAAATGATCTTCGGATAAATCATTTCAATCACTCGGCTATCTGCATGACATGCAGAAACGAAAACAAAAAATCGAGGAAACAAAAGCAGTTCAACATCAAGATATAAAGAAACATATGTACTAATGTTCATGTAACTCATCCACTATTACCAATGTCTTTTCAACGTACACATTATGTTTCTATCTTTTCTATGTATTCAATAATTAAGTATTATAGTTGATAAAGACTAGTCAATTCAAATGTCTATGATCTCTTTTAAATGTACGCTATCTATGACAACATTTGGCATTACATAAACTATTACCCCTATATCAACTAGCTTTGCATATACAATACAATCAAATCACACACACACACACATACAAACACACACCCACAAACACATTTCTTCTTATCACTAACAAATTTTATGGTTGATTCTATGAATGATGCACGTAAAATAATTGTTTCCAACATGCCAAAGGGAGCCTTGAAGCGAGGCCACACTAGCGGAAACAATGTTGGGCAACCTAACTCGTTATTTTGAACAAATGCGGTATCCGTGAGATACAAAATAACAATGTTGCAGAATATGCTACAATGAGCCTTATAGCTACAAATCTAAGCTCTATAATGACATATGATGCGAGATATACGTACAACAAACAACTTGATCAGAGAAGAACAAGAATTATTGAGAAGCATTGCTGAAAAGCAAACTTCATTAACATTTACAGGGCAATTAAATGCTCGAATGATGCTTGTTTAACATACCTATCCAAAAAATGTGTGTTCTTGTTTGTTGTTTTTTTTTGTTTTAAGTACAGAATAATAAGGTTGCAATGTATAGATTAGGTGTTCGTTTATTGTATTTCAATGGATCATTATGAACAAAGATTCATGTTTGTACGATTTATTTTGTAGATCTGATCAAAGAGTACATCTATATAGAGTTTATAGTGTAAAGTATGCTTACATGCATAAAAAGGTAAACATATAGAACAAGATATACACAGATATAAAAAGGAAATTCAAATTTCGATATACAACAAGATATAAAAAGGAAATTCAAATTTCATTTGCTATTTACTGTATCAGATAAGACAAATGAATGACAAGCTTAATTATCAGTATCAATTTAAAAGATATAATAAATGACTAGTCCCTGCAAATAATAATTTTTTTACTCATATTGATAAGACAACACATTGACACTGTGCTTTATCCATAAAAAATTCGCGCGATTTATGAGAAGATTTGACAAATCATAGATGTTTTTTCAGTAGAAAATTAAATGACAACATCAGATGCTTTTTCAGATGCTTTTTCAGACATTGAATGACAATTCAATGCAAATATATTATTGTACTGCAACTGATAAGACAACTCAACGACATTATTTTTTATCACTAAATATTTCACGCGATTTATGACAACATCAGATGCTTTTTCAAATGCTTTTTCAGACATTGAATGACAATTCAATGCAAATATAGTATTGTACTGCAACTGATAAGACAACTCAACAACATTATTTTTTATCACTACATAATTCACGCGATTTATGACAACATCTGACAAGTCATTAGCTTATATATAAACACATTACTTGGGGACTGTCATACTCAAAATAATTTCTCATTCACATTTTAATTGTATCTTCTCTCTACAATGGCTAGTAACCCAGAAAACGTTAGGTTAAGTGTCCTTGCAAAACTACAAGAAGCATTGGATGAAGAAGATATTCTGGCGGATCAAATTTTAACCATGATGCATCGCTATGCTGATAGGTTTACAAATCGAAGAGTTGAAATTAACAATCTCATGGTTTTGCAAGACCACCCACTTGTGGACTATGGTAAGTACGCCCTTGGTTGCATGACAGGGGCTGACATGAAAAAGTGTGTATACCTAAAAAGCGTTAGGGATGAGCTGCTAAGGAGTATGGAGGAGAAAAGACAGTTGATGGCAAACTACAGAGACATGTAGTTTGATTATTGCTTAACACCAGTTTGCTAACCATCTTTGTAGTTGTTTTTTGTTGTTTTCAAGTTTTTATAAATCGTCAAAATAAGGTTGGCATGTAATATCTTGTTGTAATGCTAGTAATGACTATCGTTTGTCTTTATTCAAGTATAAGTTTTCGCATTATAGATCACGCAATTCTAGCAGTGATAAGCACATTCGGAGTCGGGACATGATTTTACAAATCTATTCAAGGAAATGACTTATGCATGCCAATGAATGGTACTATTAACTATCGTTGAATTTTATAAAATTCAACTTATCGCGTTAAACAATTGAAATGAAAAAAAATTAAATAACCCAAACAGACACACTTTGCAACATCATATATTATGTATATTAAATTATTTTCGTAACAAAGTTTTGTTAACTGGGTAGACCTCATCAAAGACATCACTACCGACCCAAAAAAAATTATCATTTGAAATATCGCTTGCGTCAAACGTTCACAAAGATTGCCGATATCGTTATTTTGAACTAAAAAAATACATTCAATAACTACAACTGACACATTTTGCAACGTCATATCTTAATCATATTGAATTATTTTCGTAAAAAATTTTGGTTCCCTGTGTAGACCTCATCAAAGACAACACTACCGACCCAAAATAAAAAAATTCAAATAACGTATCCATAACGTAAAACGTTCTCAAAGATTGCCCCGAGCCTTATTTTGCAAAAAATATCTAAACCCTAATATATACAAAACCCTAATTTCTGAAAATTTATCAAAATGAAAAAAAAACAAAATTACGGAACTCACTCTTAATAATGCGCGAGCAACTTTTTTTTTTATATCAAAAATCGACTAAACCATAGAGGGAGTGACACGTGTTCATCGAGTTGCTAGCTCTCCAAAACACGCGAGCAACATGGCTATTAGGGTAATGTCAGAATTGCTTGGTTTCTGCAAGAAAACATGTTTTGCAGTTGGCTAGTTTCGTAAATTTCGCAAGAATATTTTGTTAGGCAGCGAGGAATATTCTATTTGGTTAATAATGTTGGAGTTAGTTAGTCTTGTTGACCGTCCATGTTTGATGCAATCACTGTAGAATTTAGATTTCAATGAACATAATCAAAGAGCATAAATATGTTGTAATTGTAATGTGTTGGAATTGTAATTGATGTATTATGCAATGTGTTTGGTTGGATCAAAATGTAATTTCATTCAAAAAAATAAAAATAAAACTAAATAATAATAACAATAATATAATAATAATCAAAATAGTATTATTATTAATAATAAATAATAATAATAATAATAATACTAAATAATATTATAATAATAATTTTTAAATAATAATAATAATATAAGTAAAATAAATAAATAAAATAATAATATTGAAAATTTTTAAAAATATATTCAAATTAAAAAATTAATAATAATAAGAATAATAATAATAAATAACAAATATTTAATGTAACAATTTTAATTATAAGTATTGTAAAAATAATAATAATTAAAAAATGTTAATAAGATCTAATAATAATAATAATAATAATAATAATAATAATAATTTAATAGAATCGGGTTTGTCTACTCTTAAAGAAATGGGGGCTCAGATAGTATCTCGGCTTCACTCTAATTTGTTGTAAATCTTTTGAGTATCTTAATAAAGTGATTTATAATAATAATAATAATAATAATAATAATAATAATAATAATAATAATAATAATAATAATAATAATAACCTTTTGATGATTTATTGTCTGTGTTTAATACATCCATAGAGACTAACCTTTTGAGTAATCCAAGTGAGATCGCTGCCCCCAAACTCATGAAGAAAATGGCAGATATATATTTCACACGGGTTACTAAAAATGCAGAGTCCACATTTTCTTTATCTCCTCGATAGATGGCCTTGTGGACTTCTCAAAGGGAGGATCATACCTCTGACTGGCTCAAGACAGTCCCTATTTCTAGGTTGGGACAAACTATGAACGGTAAGACTTATCGTTGTGTTTTCTGTTATCGGTTAGGTATCCTCTTATTTTCTGTTTCGAAGCCTTGTTCAGCTTGTTCAAGGGTTTTTGCTGGGGATATTTATGGAGACCATGTTGTATCGTGTGCCGGGATTATTGGTATTAAACATCGTCATAACGTTGTACGCGATACCCTTGTTGACATATGTTATTGTTCTAGGATTTCAGCTGGTAAGGAAGTTGATATCGGGTTGGATGGGGGGCGTGACAAACCATTACGTCCAACAGATATGTTACTTTACTCGTGGGATGGAGGACTTGATGTGTGTGTGGATCTGACTGGATCTTCACCTTTGACGCAAACTGGGATGGTTGATTTCGTACCCGGTCGGGCCGTGTTTGATGTTGCACAGCGTAAACGTGATAAGTATATGGCTAAGTGTGAGGCTATTGGATATGGGTTTCTTTCCTTTTCTTTCTCTTCTTTGGGGGAATTAGAGGCAGATGCAGTTACATTGCTGAAGCGGATCCGGAAGTTCTCCATGGCTCAGGACATTGGGGCACGTGCTGCTGTTCATATATTTAACAGGATTAGTTTCGCTATTGCTAAAGGGGTGGGGGCCCAGATAGTATCTCGGCTCCCCTCTAATTTATTGTGCGTGCATATGCTAATAAAGCTAGTACAACGTCTTTTCGCAACCACATCGTCTGCAGTCGCCAGTTAAACTCTGGGGATCAGAGTTCCCTTAGGGGGATCGACTGTGAGATTTCGTATTTTCAGGTAAATAAATTTATTATATTTTATTCACATTTTTACCTTTAAGTAAATTCTATTGTTACTTTTACCCGAATCGGTATATTACGTGTTTCTAGCTAAGTTTATGTCAAACTTGGGAATTTCTTCCGTCTATGTGTCTATCGTAGTTTGATAATTTCATTATTCACCCTTAGGTTTTATAAACCTCATTTTTACCATTTTTATGTTTTTACTTCGCGTTTTGCCGAAACCGAGCCAAATTGAGTTTTATAAGTCATTGGGCCTAAAATAATTACTAGATGTGCAAGGTTTTTACAAGATAAAAAAAATATGCATACCAAACATCCCCCTCCCTTTTGGACGCCTAAATCAGCCAAACCAAACACCCCTAGAAGTCAATTAGGCATATTGACCAAGTATATAAAGGCTTGACCTCTTATTAAAAACACAGTATCAGTTATAAAAAAACCCGTTCCTCCCTTTTCTCTCTAATGTACAACACAACCATCACCAAACCACCAAAAAAAATCCACCATCAAACCTTCTCAAATAATTCCCATTCAATCCCAAATCATTCATAAACTAGACCCCATCATTCTTTAACAAAGAGAAACCACCATGCATGATTTTTAGGAAGTTCATGATTATTAGAGGTTTTTTTATTTTGAAGGGTTTAAATCAAATTGGTTATAATTGGTGATACAAGGGTTTGATTACAAGTATCTACACAAGATTTGGGGTTATAAAACTCAATTAAGGGCATTGTTTTGGGTGTGTGTTGGCTCGGCTAAGAATCAAACCCAAAGGGGTTTGATTGTTTTGATTTTTCTTGCATTGCATTGAGATTGCAAGTCCTTTATTAACCTTTTTACATTGATTAACTTATATGTCCTTTGCATGTATTTGATTTTATATCGAGAATCCATAGATTGTGGTGCATGTTGATTTGAAGTAATTTGTTGGTTTGAGATGATTAGTAATAGGGTTAGGTTAGTTTAAGAGTGTTAGAGATGTTTGTAATATGAAAATTTTGAGTTTTGGAAGGTTTTTAAGACACCCACTTAGTGCAGAAAATTTGAGAGCCGTATTCGGCAGGGTTAAACTTTGTAAAACTGAATTTGGGATTGAAAATATGTTAGGGGACGTTTATAGCTTCGAAACGGGAGGTCGCACGTCTCGTAACTATTAAAAACAAAGAATTTGCGGCCATTAGAAGTTAAAAACGTGAAAAAAAAATATTTCAATCAGCTATTAGAAAAAAATTAATTTTCTTCAGAAAATTGCAGGGGCAATATCGACCTTTTTGTTGGGTTTTGGGTCTCGGGTATAACTAAAAAGTTGTCCGGAATGCCGTTTTACTTTTTCTCGAGGATAGCCAAGTCTAAAAGTGCCTAATATTTGGCCAAAAAGCTTAAAAACAGATTTTACATTATTTCAAAAAAAGATATAGTTTGCTGCAGATTCGAGAAAAGGGTATTTTTGTCATTTTTTGTGTCGTTTTGGGTCTCGGGTAAAACACAAAAGTTGTTCAGAATGTCCTTTTACTTTTTCGCGAGGCTTGTTAGTCTTAAAAATGCATAATGACTGGTTAAAAATCGAAGTCAAAGTTTCTAAAATACTTTGACTTAAAAAGTCAAAGATGGTAAAAATTTAAGAATTGGTCATTTAATGTAGGAGAAGTCTATTGGACATAGAAAATCATAACGGAAGTTATTTTTACAAATACTAAGTCATACTAAAGCTTTCGATTTCGTCTAAAACAAAAAGGTTAATAATTAGTAACTTTTATTAAATGTGAACTTGTCGAAAAGGATAAATTGTATATAGACTTACAGCGAAACACTTACAGTGTATTAATAAGTAGGTTGAGGCGCGCACATGGATTATACGGTATAAGATTACATATATGTCGATATCTATATATTTATATACTCATGCAAATTACGCATTTTTCTTATAATTATTACAATTTTCTAATACGCGAACCACTATTATTATAGGTCGCGGTTGAGACGTTGTCTCCGTTCTTTCCTTTGTTAATTTCTCGTTCGACACTTCTATTTAAGGTGAGTCCATAGCCCCTTCTTTTACTTGTTTTATACTGATTTTGAACTATTTTGGGGTGAGATACATGCTCAATTATTTTTATATATACAAGTACTTTCGAATTGTATGCTATCCAGTATTGCTTGATTTTTATTTATTTGCCTAAGTACCCTTATTGCCACTTAAGGCTTCACTATTATAAACCGTTAGTTACTTTGCGTAAGCGCAAATGCTGTGAATAGATCTATTGGGACTGACAATCCCCGTCCGGGTATTTAATAACTTGTGTCTCGTCAAACGGACGCATTTACATTTAAAATAATACTTTGGTGTTTGCAACATCAACTCAAAGAGAAAAATACTTGGGTGTCTAGCCGCACCAACTCTAAGAGAAAAATACATGAATGTCTGGCAACCCCAACTCTCTCTCATAACATATGTTAATGTTCGGTGACATTAGCTTAGTACAATATTATTTATTTTTGAATTCGGTGAATGTGTCACTTGTCTACTTTACTCGAAACTGGTGATCCGCAAAGCTGTTTGATCTCAATAATATTACTCGGTTTACTTAATCACTACTTCATGACTAAAAACTATGGATTCACTCAACAATTTTGTTGACTTTTTAGCATGTTTCAATCTTAGGTCCTCGGGTATAAGCTGCTTGGATGGGAGTCGCGCGAATACCAATGGATGGATATCACTTGAAAGGGTTCTGTTTTCACTTTTATTCGATGCAAACTTTTTCAAATCAAAACTTATGTCATCTTTTTGAATATTGTGATGTCATGTTATACTTATAAATGTTTTGAACCTTTATGTCATTTTGAGAACTGTTGGGACCAAGTTGTAACTCTGATATTTTCTAAAGCGTCGAATGTAAACTTTATTTAAAACATCTCTTTTGAGGTCATTTTACGTGACATGTACTTTGTGCCATGACGTCGCACCCCAATTGTTACCGTTCCGCTGCCGTTAGATTTTGAGGGTGTGACACTTAGGTCCTTCTTTTCTGACTGTTCTTTCAGTGTGATAGATAGTCGTCGATTCTGGTGGAGTTGGGTAAGGTGGGTCACGGGTGCTAGTTCCGGATCTGGTTGTGAGAGCGAAGGTTAGTGCGTCTAGTTCGAGGGTTTCGTTACTTCCGATTTCAGATAGGATTTGAGAGAACTGTTTGTGTATTCCCCTACGATGTTGGTCCAACGTCTCTCTTAATCCTTTCGTGTGGAACTTTTTTCGAGCATAAAACCGGCGAGTTCGTCCTTGAACTTGCTTCTGACGGCCCAGTCAGGACCGCTCTCTCCTACGTTCTTTCGTTGGTTGTTTCCCTATGGTGGGACATCATCATTCTGATAAAACCTTAGGAGGGAGGGATCATCATAGATGTCTACCCCAGATAAGCACACTTGTTCAGTCGGGTTGTTTTGGTCGCATTCATCGGCTTCATTGGCTCCTCCGCAGAAGTCACATATGAGATAAGGGTGTCTCAGTCCTATTTCGCGGTGGGTTGCTTCTAGGTGAGAGATTTGCATACAAGCCCTTTTCAGACGTCCTTTGAACGTAGGTTGTATTACCCCTGAGATCAAGGTTGCAAAAATCACTAGGCGCTAGTTGGGCGGCCAGATACCGCCTAGCAATTAATAGGTTAGGCGGGGATTAATCGGATTGGACTTTTTATATATTAAATTATAAAATTTTGAAAATATATGCCTGATTTTCCCGATTTAGCCGATTTTGTCCGATTTAGCCGATTAATCTCCGATATGGGCGATTTTTATCCGTAACCGAGTTGGCCGATTAAGCCGATTTTTGTCCGATTCGGCCGATTTATTCCCGATTTGGCCGATTTTTATCCGATTAGTCGGTATGTTGACCGATTTTTGACCGAAACGATTAATAAGGCCGATTAGTGAAAATCAAGGCGGTTAATCCCCGCCTAGCGCCTTGGCGTCGATTAATCGGCCGCCTAGGCCGATTTTTGCTACACTGCCTGAGATGGAGGAAAGGTTCATGGGTGGCGATGGGTCATCCCATAGATAGTCTTGATATTGGACGTATTCCTCAATTTGGTTCCAACCTTCCTCTTCGGTGAGAGAACTGAAACTGAAGTGAGCGAACTCGTCTAGTTTCCCTTGATCTTTCTGAGATATGTTATCGTGAAAGATCAGTACCAAGAGCCATTTTTGTATCTCATGGTGAGAGACCTGTTTGATTAAGTCCTGGAAACGGATCCAGGCGCTTTTGATGGGTTCGTTGTTGCCTTGTTTGAATCGAAGGATCATATCACGGAGAAATGATGTACGACATACTGGAAAGAAGTAATCGAGGAACCGTGCTACAAGCTGATCCCATGTTGTGATTCGGGTGGGAGGGATTTTGTTAAGCCATTCTCTTGCTTTTCCCTTGAGGGAGAAGTGAAAGAAACGCACCCTAGACGTGTCCCTGGTGGCATTGTCAGCTCGTATGTAATCCACGATACTTAAGTAGTGTTTGATGTGGTGAATTGGGTTTTCGCTTTTTAATCCTTGGAATGTGCATGTTCTTTGAATTAGCAAGATGCCGCGTGAGTTAACGATCCTTCCCGTTTGTTCAGTGGGGAGGGTGATACGATTTTGAAAACCGGTAGAACTGGGAAGAGAGTATTCCCGTAAGGTTTTGGAAGGGACTAATGGTTTAGCTCCAGTGTTATTAGAAGAAGATGCTTCGTCATCGAAGAGGTTTTTTCCGGCTATGGCTAAAGATTCGTTCTGCTGTCGGCGCCAAGCGGCTCTTCTGAGCCTATGCAACTCTCTTTCGGGCTCGTCGAGGGGTTCCGTTAACTTTTTGGTGGTACTACGTGTCATGGTTGGGGATTACAAAACAGGCACACAAAGAAAAGATAGACTACAAGAAAGCTAATGTACTGGAATTAAAATTCTCACTTGATAGGAATCAAGCGAGTATAACTAAGTTAAACAATGATCGAAACCTAATTATTCCCTGGCAGCGGCGCCAAAAACTTGATGTGGAGGTTGTGGAGACTTCACAGGAAGTTTTACAATCCCCTAGGCAGTGTACCTAGTCGTTGTAGTGTAGTATAGGCAAGACTCGGGGGTTGTTATCGTTCTCTAAGGGAATAGGTTGGGAAGGCTTGAACACGGTCTAACAGAATTCTAAGGGGTTGTAAGAAGATTTTTTTGTGTTTTTATATTTTTAAGAAAGCAAGTAAATATCATGGTTTTAAGAGGTTGGTTTATTTTAGTTAATTAAACTAAATATAATCTAAACTAATGGTGATAACTTTATGATAAAAAGATGTATTTACCTAATCATGCACTACTCCTCAGATTGCTTCTCCTAGATCTGTTGCTTTGCCACACTTGTGATGCTCTGTGTAAGTATTTCTAAGTCATGAACGAATTACACGAACCCGCCGTCTATTTAATATTCCGTTAAGGTAACGCACAAGTAAGGTAGTATGAAGACTATTACAAAGCCCCTAAGAGTATATTAAATGCATGCGAAATATTTTAAGAGGGGTCAACCATATTAGGGGTAGGGTAGTATGAAGACTGTTACTGATGGTATCCTTTCAACACACTCGCGTTTCCCTAGACGTCTATGCCAATTTAATATCTTATGGATAGTTTTCTAGATCCTAACACGCACATCCATCAACAAGAAGCAACATCAAAAGAATCTACAACCTAAGTTTCATGCAATCATAAGTAAATACAAAGGAGGATTTAGCCTAGCTTGTTATAAAGAAAGAAAGAGCATAAATCAATCGCACAACACATAGACATATTAAATAATTAATGATAAACAATCTTACTTGATTAAAACATGGATTGAAGGTAGTTACAATAGAGTTTTGAGGCCCTAAAAACGACCTAAAAAGCTGCTAGAAAGACTAGGGTTCATCTCCTAAAGTTATACAAAGTTACACACCTAAAACCCTAAAATCGGTTTTGTATATATAGTGAAAACGGCGCGACGACGTCGCTTTGAAGTTGTGACGCCGTCGCTACGTGGATGATTCTAGATCCTCTTTAAGTCGTCCACGTCCTGACACCGTCGCTGGATCTCTGACGCTGTCACGATGAAGATCCTGACATCGTCGCTTTATAATGGCGACGCCGTCTCCACGCTCTGTATGCACAATTCTTCATGATTTTTGGTGTAGAGTCGTAATCTTATACATTTCTTCTCCAAATGAGTCCAAGTCACGTGTATTTCCTTCAAATATCATCCAAGTGCTAAAAACAAATGATTAATCACATAATCTGGGCATATTTGCATGATTTAGAGGGTTAAATGGCCCTGAAAAAGTGTATAAAATGACACCTCATCAAATACCGCTACACTTGGGATTTGCTTGTCCTCAAGCAAATGGGCTTTTCTACCTAGACAATAGCAATATTAGGGTCATTTAACCTACTCTTTAAAAGCATTTTACAACACAACCTTCTAGACCTCATAAATTAAAGCACGAAAAGTATATACTAGCACCTCACATAAGTGTTTGGGATTCTCTCTTTCACTCGGGTGTATAGTAAATTATAACACATATGGGAAACGAAAAATCAACAGTCATTCCCTGTCATAGCATATAAATTACCATAGGCTTGGTAAATGATCAAAACCTCCACCGCTAGGCGCAAGTACTAGTCATTACTGTCAAAAATGTCTTTTTAAAGGGCTGTGGGGTGTAGGCGTAAGATAACATTAACAGAAACGGATGGGATATATTTGGGTGGCTTTGGGTGAATTTGGGGTGAAAAGGTTAGCTAATTGTTTATAAGAATACATGTTGATTTGGTTGCTAAGCCAAGACTCGAACAAAGATATACAAACTCTACACAACTCTACACCAATCTCTTTCTTTTTCTTTTCTTGACTCTATGATAAACATAAACATAAGCAAATGGCAGCCCGTACATTTTTTTTCACTTTTTTATACATTTTTTCCCGTACACTTTTGCCCTGCCATTGCTTAAACATATAATACATCATGGGGGTTTATAGATACACCCATACACTTGAACTTTTACATACTCGATATTTACAATTTAACTAATGACCCGAATTGAGGCGGATCAATATAACATGGAGCTTATTGAGCTCTATTAGGGGTAATAAATTACTTCTTCCCAAATTCTTCATAAGATGAATACTACCATGAATCCCAATCGTCCCAAAACTGTATTTACAAGGATAAAGACTTAGCAACCGTGTACTCAATAATTAACTCGGGTTAAAACAATAGTGTACTAAAGGTGAGTACATATAAGGTAGGCTAAGGCGATTTGGGTGTAACAATTGGTTCAAGGGTGACAATGCTCTTCATTAATAATCTGGCTTAACCAGAAAATTACGAGAACCGTGAAAAGGATAGGCTCGGAGGGTTATACTTGGGGTATCCTGCACTAAAAATAAGTGCATGGCAAGGGTGTGGGATAGTTATATGATCGAGGTGACCATCATAACAATTACAGGTTTAAAACATGGGTTACTCCTAGTGCCTCTTTTCTAGCAAATCCTAATACTCACTATGCGGTCTCGGGATGTATCACAAAAACAAGTTCTAGAATTTAATATACTATCGGTAAAATATGTTTGAGGTCAATCCACAACAAACAAAATGTTACTACTTTTGACCCATTACCCAACTCGTCTAACACATCGCTTTTGCCACCTTAAAAAAGAATCATGTTTCGTGCTTACCAATCATTGACACTTACTACTCGTTGCAACTAAAGGAAGTTTGGATACTTTATTGCCAAAGATATAAAATTTGTCAGCAGATACAACCTTTAAGTTGCACATAAAGCGAAGAATCCTAACTATAGCAACTTTATATACAGAGCAATAAATAGTGTTGAATCAAAGAAATTGTCTTACTTGAGTGTCAATATAGCATAGTACACCCCACCATAGTCTTGTTGTTTTAAACTTCTCCTAAAATAATGTCAAATGGAGTATAAGTTGGAAGAAGATTTTTTGTCAAATAATGCACTAAAGCTTCAAATAATTTGGCAAAAGCAAAATCATATACCCATAAACCATGTGGGGAATCAAATCAAGACGGCTTGTAGTTGAATTAGCAATTGGATCAAATCGATCCTGTAGCAAGTAAGTAGCAAAGGGTCGATTCGGTTATCTTTTATCTGTTATCTTTATCCAGTATAATATAGAATTTACTCACATGGAAAATAGCAACGGCCTTAGAGAGCAAACTCTTGTATCATCAGAAGCAATTTCACCACTCAAAAGCCTCCATCTAATATCAAGTTTAGCATCTTGAGCCGTTTCGGAGCTTCCGGATAGTTCGGATAGTATAAGAAGCAGAACATACAATACATTACATGTGCGAATTTCTGAACACGCAAAACTACTCGAATAACTATAAAGTAACAGTATTTATAAGTTACTTGCATTTTCGTTGTCCGCTCAACTTTGCTTCCTTATCCTACCGAATCACTCCCCTCTATTCGTTTTCACTGTCACAGCTACCAACGATTCCAAGAATTAGATCCCTGTAAAGTTTTCAACATAAGTGATCAATAATTTAACGTCTTCAAATCATTTTAATAGGCTCCTAAAACTTGTCCAAACATCCACCGATTCGAGTGCATATATATTCTACTACTACACTTCTAGAAAAACAGAAACTTAACATCTAATAATACCTTTTTTATAAGAGTTTTGGGGATTGCTTATTTTGGACAAACTAAGCAGTTTTTTTTTTCAATAAGCAGATCGGGCAACAAAAACTCGACGCTTATATACTCTACCGATTGTTAGCAATTATTCGAATCAGTGGGCAATAGCTAGCAACAGAAACTACACACAATCAACCACATAACAATCAAAATAAGTGGAATAAATTATAACTTTAATCTTGCAAAATCATTAGAGAAAAAACCCTAAATTATTAGAAAACCCTAATTTCAAGATTAAATCTTTACAGTTGGCAAAACATCATCACCCCTCCTTCTTCCTCGTCAACAATATCCCCCTCAATTTATCTTGATCCGTTGTATATATCGGGAAAAAAGTTAGGCGGTGAGGGTTTTTGTTTGGTGTATGCAAAGGTGGTTTGGCAGAAATAAGAGAACGGATCGGTTAGAGTGAGAAAGAGGGAAAGAAGATCGGTGATGTTGTGTGTGTTTGATGCGTGTTTTTTGTTAATCTCTAACAGAGATGACACGTACCCCCCACGTGTATCAAAAGTATGGACTATAGAAAAATAATGGATCGGGTACAAATTTTCAGCCGGGTTTCAAGCGGGTTACGGGTTTTCAGGCAGTTTCTGGCGGGTTACGGGTTCCGGCGGGTTGGCCCGGAAGATTGCATTAAATGCCATTAAATAGGTGTGTTGCCTTTTAATTAAATTAGTAATAGTAATTAATACTATAAAAATTAAAATGTTTATTATTATTATCATTTTGTAATATAATAATAATAATAATAATAGTAATAATAATAATAATAATAATAATAATAATAATAATAATAATAATAAGAGAAGGATGCGGTGGCCTTACTGAAGTGGATCCGAAAGTTCTCTGTGACTCAAGACAATGGGGCACGTGCTGCTATTCATATATTTAATAGGACTAGCAGGGTCCCTCGCCAATGCGGGCGGACGGGTTACCTTGTGATCATATTTTTGGCGAGCGATATTTTTCTATTACATATTTTTTGTGATAACGACTTTACGCATGACGAAAATTTTAAAGAATAACTTCATCGCAAACTATTTCATATTAATTTTTGGACTTCAATGGTATAAAGTTTAATTATTTTTGAACATGTTTCTATTAAATTAATAGTGGAGATGGTTATAATGACAACATTAATTCAAGTTTTGTAACCGACATGCTATATTAGCTTGTAAAATGTGCATTTAAACATGTATTACTTAATTATGTATTACTTAAATATGTAGTATAGATAGCTTGTACAATATGCATATAAATATGTATTACTTAAATAATTAATTAGAGAGAGATACCAATCTCTTTTATATGTAGTATAGATTTGTTTTTTGTATGCCAAAATAAGGATGTTGGGGTGGGGGCTCAGGACGTGGGGGCTCTCTGATCGTATATCTCGGCTCCCCTCTAACTTTTTGTAAATCCTTGTTTTTATAATTAATGATTGTGTTATAATAAAAAATAAAAAAATATAATAATAATAATAATCATAATAATAAATATAATAATAATAATAATAATAAGAGAAAATTACATCGATCGTGTCCCTGCAGTCAGCCTCGTTTACTTGTTTGGTCTCCCTTTTGAAAATCGATGGAAATGGTTACGGAAGTGATCATTTTGGTGTGTGTTTGTTCCCACGGGATGAACAGTCGTTATGTGTCTCTGTTGGTGATGAGAATTAAGGTAATTTTGCATAAAAACTTAGTTGCACCGTTGGTAACCAAAATTTCAAATTTCATAATACTACGCATTAGTTTTACATTTTTTGTATTTTTTCTATTGCGTGATTGGTCCCTAAAGATTGAACCTCAAATAATAAACTGCTCAAAATAGACAAGTCGCCCGGTCTCTTAAGTCGCCTAAAAATATTTTTAACTTTTGTGTAAGTTGTAAGTTACTTATCAGACATATTTTTAAGATACCTACTTAATGTACTTTTAGGAGAATTTTTTTAATGTATTTTTAAGTTACTTTTAGGACAAAAAATAGTCTCCTAAAAGTACAATAAGTAGGTCTCTTAAAAACATGTCTGAAAAGTAACTTACACAAAAAGTGAAAAGTTTTTTAGGCGACTTGAGAGACTAGGCGACTAGTCTATTTTGAGAAGTTTATTTTTTGAGGTCTAAAAAAGATAAACACTTTAAGCGACGAGTCTATTTTGGGAATTTTTCCTAAATATTGTTACTTAAAAACACATGATCAAACATGATTGAACTGTGTGACTAATGGCAAAGCATGTCATAGAGTATCGTGAAAACTGAGCTTGCTGATTTTGTTATATTTGACTTTGACTTGGTTGTCGAGAATGAAAATTCATCATTTCAGATTGATCGATCACCTGAGAGTTTTATGTTTGACATTTGTTGATGATTGACTAAATTTGTTTGATTCACCATTATGAGAGCGCTCATGTTATGTAGTGCATGCAAGCTTAGCTTATCGAGTTCAAGTTCTGATTATTCATCATCAATGTACCGGTGACTTTTTCCGGCGGGGACAAACGCCTGTTTTTTTCAATTTATTCCGTCTTCCTCTGTTATATTCTAATTGTTCCTCAATTCTTTGCTGAAGCCCATTCGCTGTTTAATGCTATGTAATTGCATGATCTATTAATTATTAATCTCAGTTGTTAATGATTCGATTGGATCGTCCTTTACATGTTATTATCCGGCTCGACGACCTTCGGAAAGAAGCGATTAGATTTAATTGGGTTTTCTTAGGAGTTTGTATTTATATTTTCGCAGATCCATATCCTGATTCTTTGAGCCCCCTTCAATCCAAATAGGGGTTGATTTGGCTTAGGTTTTTTGTCTGGTTTAATTTGGGCATTTCTTTTCCATGGGGAGTTATCGTACAAAGGAGGAGGATGTCGCTAGGATTTCAACATCCATTTATGTGACGAATTTCCCGGAGTCATTTTCTGCGAAAGATCTGTTCCATACGTGTAAGGTGTACGGCCATGTTGTCGACTCGTTTATTCCACGGAAGCGATCTAACGACGGTAATAGGTTTGGTTTTGTTCGGTTCATTAATGTGTTTAATGTTGAAAGATTAGTGAGGAACTTGTGCACAATTTGGGTAGGAAGTCTTAAGTTGCAAGCAAATGTGTCACGATTCCAAAGATCGGCGAAGTTGAATAATGAAGATACTGGGAAGCAAGATTCTGAGGAGAACCGTGGGAGGAAACCTGTAAGAACCGAAATTAGGAATGGTTTAAATGGGATTGGCAATTCATTTGTGAATGTGGTTAAGGGCACTAAGACTGCGAATGTGGTGGAGGATATGACTGCTATTGTGTTGGATGAGTCTTGTTATAATACTCAAGAGTTGGGTGTATCATTGATTGCAAGGATGAACGAGTTTTCTGCCATTTCTAACCTTAAGAAGGTGTTACAGGATGAAGGGTTTGATGAGTTAAAGATTAAGTATTTGGGGGAGCTATGGGTGTTACTTGAATTTCCTTCTATACAAGTTAAAGATGCTTTTAAAAATAATGTGGGAGTTAGCTCTTGGTTTTCAGCTATAAGGCAAGCATCAGCTGACTTTGTGGTGGATGGTAGAATTGCCTGGATTGATGTAGAAGGAATCCCATTTAAATTTTGGTCGAGTAACACGTTCAGTAAGATCGCTAATAAATGGGGTAAGTTACTGGATGTCGATGACCAAGAGGAAACTTGTTATTACTCAAAGAGGTTATGTATTTACACGAAGGTTTGCACCAATATTTTTGAAAATGTCAAGATCGTATTTCGAGGTAAATGTTACTGGATTAGGGCGAAGGAAGTGTCAGGATGGATACCAGAGTTTGAGGAAGAAGTAGAGGAAGAGGAGTTGTCAGAAGATGATAATGTGTATGATAACAATAAAAAGGAAGTGAATGAGGGTGATGACCTGGAATCAGATGTAATACCTGAAACTGTTTTTGAGGAGGCTGCTGGTATGAAGGAGGATAAGTCGGAAGATCCTTTCGGGATTTATTCTCTCTTAAACAAGGTAAAGGCATCTAGACAGGAGAATGTTCAAGAGATGGATAGTAGCATCCAATACCCCCCGGGGTTTACACCGGTTGAAGTGGAGAACGTAGGGAAATCTGGAGATAATCAGAATATCGATGTGGAGGAGTTGGATAATAAGATGAATAGTAATGTGAATGATCTAGAGGGAAATAGCGTTAATGTTACTTCGGAAAAAGGTAATGGACAGACAACGAGTTCGGGAAGATCGAATAAATCTGAGGGTTTGCGTAAGGGGGAATCTATTATTGATCTATTAGAGGAGGTAGTGAGGATTGGTAATATTATGGGGTATAAGATGGATAAATGCGAAGATAATATTACGGAGATCATTAATTCTCATGGAGTGGCAGGGGATTATCGATGAATTTCCTATCGCTAAATATACAAGGCCTTGCCCAGCAGGCTAAAAAAGACTGGGTTAAGGAGTTATGTACTAAAAATAAGGTGAATTTTGTAGGTTTACAAGAAACAAAAATGGAGTCCATGGATGTAAATTGTGTGAAACGTTGTTGGGGCAATCAGGCTTTCGAATATGTTCATAGTGATTCCATTGGTAATTCTGGTGGCATTTTATGTATTTGGGATCCGAATTCGTTCAAGCGTAGTAGTAGTACGGTGTCTGATTTTTTTGTTATCATTAGGGGTACATGGTTAAAGACCGGGTGCAAACTTTTAGTGGTGGTTGTTTATGCTCCGCATGATGCGAGGGACAAGCGTATTTTATGGGATTATTTGGCTCACGTTTCTAATCAGTGGGATGGGAAGGTTGTAATGATGGGAGATTTCAATGAAGTACGGAAGAAATCGGAAAGATTTGGATCGGTTTTTTATCCGCATGATGCTGATATCTTTAATTCTTTTATTAATAACGCGGGGTTAGTCGAAATTCCTCTTGGTGGGAGTAATTTTACGTGGTGTCATAAATCAGCGAAAAAGATGAGTAAATTGGATAGGTTTATAGTTTCGGAAAGCCTTTTCAATGATAGTACGCGGATGAATGCTATTACTTTGGACAGATTGTTATCTGATCACCGGCCAATTTTATTACGTGAATCTGATTGTGACTTTGGTCCGATTCCGTTTAGGTTTTTTCACTATTGGATGGATCTAGATGGGTTTGACAAGTTAGTGACTGATTCTTGGGAGGCGGCGAATGTGACTGGTATGGATCCTATTCAGGCCTTTATGTTTAAATTGAAATTTCTCAAAAGTAAAATCAAGGATTGGGTGGGGGAGCACAAAAGAAAGTCATCAGGACGGGTTTCGGAATTACATCAGATGTTGGTGGATATTGATGATATGATAGACAAAGGTAATGGTAACGATGAGTTGGTTATTAAGCGAATGGAGTTAATTAATCAGATTCAAGATGCGCGTAAGAATATTGCGTCGGAAGTAGCTCAAAAGGTGAAAATCAAATGGCATGTGGAGGGGGATGAGAACAGCAAGTTTTTTCATGGGATGCTTAATAAGAAACGTAGTCAAAATAACATTCGGGGCATTATGATTAATGGTAAATGGTCGGATGAACCTAAGGAGGTGAAACAGGAATTTCTTCAACATTTTAGTGACAGATTTAGAACTCCCGAGTCTAATCGTGTTCGTATCGATAAGGATTTTCCTAATGTTTTATCTTTGGAACAGATGGAAGATTTGGAAAGGAATATTTCAAGGGAGGAGATAAAAAAGGCGGTTTGGGACTGTGGTATGGATAAGTCGCCGGGTCCGGATGGATACACTTTTGGTTTTTATAGACGATGTTGGAATATTATAGAAAATGATGTTTTTAATGCTATTGGGTATTTTTTCAGTCATGGAGAATTTCCTAAAGGGTGTAATTCGAATTTTATCTCTTTGATTCCGAAGATTCCAGATGCAAAAATGGTGAAAGATTTCAGACCTATTAGTTTGATTGGAAGCCTATATAAGATTGTAGCGAAAGTTTTGACTAATCGTCTTGTTGTCGTGATCGGGGGTATTGTGAATGAAGTGCAATCGGCATTTATTGGTGATAGGCAAATCTTAGACGGCCCGTTTATAATGAGTGAAGTGATTCAATGGTGTAAACGTCGTAAACAACAAGCTCTTATCTTTAAAGTAGATTTCGAAAAAGCGTATGACTCGGTAAGGTGGGACTATTTAGACGATGTTCTTGATAAATTTGGATTTGGTGTTAAATGGAGAGGGTGGATTCAAGGATGCCTGGTGTCGTCTAGAGGATCTATTCTTGTTAACGGTAGCCCTACTAAGGAGTTTCAATTCGGTAAGGGTCTTAAACAAGGTGATCCGCTATCTCCATTTTTGTTTATTTTGATAATGGAGAGTTTTCATATTGCATTTCAACGTGTGGTGGACGCTGGGGTTTATAATGGTCTGACACTTAGCTCTAATGTGAATATCTCTCATTTGTTCTATGCGGACGATGCGATGTTCGTCGGTCAATGGAGTGAGGAGAACATTGATTCATTAGTCCATGTTTTGAATTGTTTTTATCGGGCGTCGGGGCTGCGTATAAACATGGGGAAAAGTAAAATCATGGGGATTCATGTGAATAATGTCAATGTTAGTAATGCGGCTTCTAAACTTGGATGCCTCATTATGAAAGCCCCTTTTGTCTATTTGGGTACGAAAGTTGGTGGTAATATGTCTCATGTAGTAGAATGGAAGGAAGTCGTGGATAAGGTGGTGTCTAGGCTCTCGAAATGGAAACTGAAAACGTTATCTATCGGAGGCAGATTCACGTTACTTAAATCTGTGTTAGGTTCTACACCGTTATTTCATATGTCGATTTTTAAAATGCCGCTAAGCGTGATCCAGAAACTCGAGGCCATTAGAAGTCATTTTTTTCATGGTCATGACCGTGAATCAAAGAAGATATCTTGGGTGAAGTGGAGCAAGGTCTTAACTCCCAAAGAGAAAGGGGGTTTAGGTGTTCCTAGTTTATACGCGCTTAATAGAGGCTTGCTTCTGAAATGGGTCTGGAGGTTCTTTGTGCAGCCGGAATCTCTTTGGTCTAGGATTATCAAGTCGATTCATGGAATCGATGGAGGATTTGGGAGCCGTTGTAGGAACAGATTTGGGTCATGTTGGGCAAGCATTGTTGGAGAGGTTTCCAAACTTAAAGACAAGGGGACTGATTTTTTTGATTATGTTCAATATAAGCTTGGAAATGGGGAGGAGATTAAGTTCTGGGAAGACAAATGGTGTGATGGTAAATATATGAAGGACCTATTTCCTCGGTTATATATGCTTGAAAACAATAAGTCGGTTACTGTGGCATGTAAGATTAATGGGGTCGCGTTAGATACGTCTTTTCGTAGAAGTCCGAGGGGGGGTGTTGAAGCGTCTCAGCTAGATGCTTTATCTGAGTTAGTTACTTCTATTACGCTCAGGCCTTGTGGGGATCGATTGGTGTGGAACCTTGAAATTTCTGGTGTTTTTACTGTTGCGTCTATTCGTAAGTGTATAGATAATGGGAGATTCCCTGGTGGAGATGTGTCGGTTAAGTGGATTAAAAGTATGCCTATCAAGGTAAATATCCTAGCCTGGAAAATTGCTTGTGATGTAATGCCTACTAGATTGAATATTTCGTGTCGTGGGATTATTGTTGATACCATCAGATGCCCTATATGTAATGCTGGAGTTGAGTCGTCGAATCATTTATTTTTCAGTTGTGATGTTGCAAGACATCTCATGCAGAAAGTGTGTAAGTGGTGGGACGTTAGTTTGTCTGAATTTAGCTCTTTCGAGGGGTGGAAGAATTGGATGTGTGCTCTTCGGCTGCCGGCGAGATCTAAAGAGATGTTTATGGGCGTATTCTATTGTTTATGGTGGTGGATCTGGTCTTTCCGAAACAGAAGCATTTTCGATAAAGAGGCTCCTAGAAAGGCGGAGTTATTTGATAATGTTATTTCCTGTTCATTTAATTGGTGCAAATTTCGTTGTAAAGCCTCGTTTAAATGGGACGAATGGCTTAAAACTCCGTATCTTGTTTAACTTTCTAGCTCCTTGCTAGAAGTGTCGAAATAAAATTGCTGTTCCAAAAAAAATGTAGCATAGGTTGTGGAAACGTAGATATTTCCCGATCGAGAAGAATGAACATTGTTACTCCCATAACCATCACATGCAAATAAATATATATGAAAGTATATTTGAAACTGTAATGACGCGATAGTGGCCGAAAAAGACAGATCCACCAAGACCTTACATAACACTTTAATATTGACCGGACCAAAATACACCCACCCATAAATAACTAAACCGTTTTGATCCTTTCAGGGAGAACTGGACTCGACAATCGCAGTTATTAACAAAAAATCACACAAACCTTTTCTTAAAAAATTACTGAAACAAACCCGCCCGTCGGGCGGGTTATGTAACTAGTATATATATATATATATATATATATATATATATATATATAGGGAAGGGATCAAGTGAGAAGAAAAAATATAATGAGAAGAATAAGAAGGATTTCTAACCACACATTTTAAATAGGATGGAGAATTTTAAGGGGAGATGCATGCATTTTTATAGGTGCATCTGAAATGTGTGGTTGTGGTTTCTTCTTATCATTCTCATTATAAGTTTTCTTCTCATTTGATCCTTACTATATATATATATATATATATATATATATATATATATATATATATAAACTTTCAAAACATACCCTAAACTACCTAATAACTGTAAAATAAACGACATGGGTCAGGAACGTACAAATATGTGAAAGTTTAAATTATATAAATAACCTATACTTTTTGCCATTTACGACTGTATTCAGAAAAAGTCGTTCCCTCTGTAAATAACGTATACTCTCGCCCAACGACAAACACTCATTCAAATTCCGTGATTGTTAAAAAAATGCTCACGGAAATAAAATACATGTGTTGCATACAAGTCAGCCTCGCCGCAACGCGCGGACACATTCCCATTCAAAATCGATTCGAAAAAAAATATGTCCCGCCACAACGCGAAGGTTTATCTCGCTTGTTCTATAGTACATGTTTTGTGGAGTTTTTGGGCCCTTTTTATTTTAGTTCTTTATACCAAGTATATCAGCCCAACTATTTTAGTGTCCAATTACTTTTAGTAAGTCCAATTAAGAAGAAAGGGAAATCCAAACAAATATATAGGGTGGGTAATACCTACAAGACTGAAAACCGAAGAACCGAATTTAAATTCGGCTTTCGGTTAGGTTAAGTATAATTTAAATTCGGTTCGATTTAGTTTGGTTTTCTGGTTAAAAGAAAAAAATTAACCGAATTAACCGAACTGTAATAAACCGAACATCTCGATAACCGAACCGATGACACTCCTACACATTTTACGCCAAACAGAAAATTTAATGACAAAGAGAACTCAAATTATATGATACAAAGATCAAGCGAGAAAAATGTATTTTTGGTAATCGACATTCAATACGCTAAGTTAATATAGGCATCACCTTGTATATGTTACAAGTGCCCTTTATTGAATGCAAAATTCAGTTTGAGATATCATTAATCTGGTTTACCATTGCATAATTGCTACTAGTAAACCTCTTAAATTGGAAGGCTGGAAATGCATAAGGTTTCCATTTTTTCACAAATTACTATGAACAGAAATTGGTTTTATGCGCTTTCTAAACTTCTAATATAAGAGATTGGTTTAAACTGAAAATATTTAGTTGAACAATATTCTACTCTAAAGGCTCATGGCCCATGTATTCTTAATCCTTAACAGGAAAATAAATTTCTTATATGCATAGCCTAATTCATATTTCGGTAGTTTACTAAGTTAAGTCATTTAGAAAGATCACCGTAGAGTTGCCGAAAGAGGCAAGGGTCACGTGAGTGAGGATGATGCCACTTAACCCGGATGATCTCATCGAAGGGTTGACATGATGGAACGTGATTATCCATAGAGAAGCTGTGTTAAGGAAACGGAAGGGGGTTAGAAAGTTTCAGAGAGACATGGAAAGACAAGATTCGAGGATGAGTCTTTTCCAAGAGGAGGAGAATGATGCATGGCATGTTCAAGCTCCAACTTCTCTGGCTTAGCCGCCGAGTTCTTCGGTCAACATGTGAAGTCGTGTGTTTGATTAGTTCGAAAAGGTTGAAGGGTAAAAACGACAATTTATAATTGTCGTGATCTATCATTTTCATGTTAGTATTTATGTTATTTTTGTCAAATATTAGTTTAGACTTTTTAGAGTTATTTCATTCCTTATTCTAAATATAGTCGGGATATTTAGCTTTCTATTCAAGATTCATACCAACTATAAATCATCGTAATAGGTTTAGGTTTCGGAGGAGGTTATGATGTGTTTATAAAATAAGAGTGTTTCTCTTGAAGTCCCGGTTGAGCACCCTTTGAGGGTTTATCGAATTCTTTGTTCTTTGTTATTTGTGTGGTTTCTTGCATTCACAACGGTATTCGCCATCATTAATGGTGCGGATCTTAACGGCCGAACAACATACGAATTAAAAGAACAATTGGATCGATAATTCCAGTAGGAAACTCGATTAAAGCAAAGCTTTAATATCAATATCAAAACATTAACCTCCCTACATCATACCCTTGCACATCCTTTTATAGGAGAATGAGTGCTTACATGTTAGCCTTCTAGGACGATGTGGGATATAAGATAAATATAAACGTAAACTACGAAACACGACATTGCAAGGTAAATAGCCGTAAGTAACCAACATTTTATAAATTCCTAACATATTGTGAAAGCAAAACTGCGTCATAGCCTAATTCATATTTCGGTAGTTTACTAAGTTAAGTAGGGGTGAGCTGAAAAACCAAAAAAACCGAAATCAAACCGAAAATTGGAAAAAACCGAACCGAAATTACGAAACTAGAAACTGATTGTTCGGTTTTTACTTTTTTCAAAAACCAAAAAATTCGGTTCGGTTTCGATTTTCGTCCAAAAATCAAACCGTAAAAAACGAACCGAACCGAATCGGTTTTATTATATAGTGATATATAATTAATATAATATAGATAGATAACTAAATAAATCAAATTTATTGGAATTAAAATATCTTTATTTTGACGTTTATATGTGTGTTTGTCGTGTACGTGTGTTTACTTGACAATATATCATTACATATGCGATAGTGATCATATTATGTCTATGCTCACTTGTATGTGTGTGTTATTTATATGTGTGTAGTCGTAGAAATTTGAGATACACATTATTAGACTCAAAATGACAAAAAAAAAAAGTAAAGAATAATAACCAATTTTTTATGTATAACAAGTTTGTTGGTATAAATCAGCCATACATAAATATAAACGGTTACAATATTTTGCAAATTTAATCAAGTTACCCAAACTCTTAGCTATATGAACATTTTATGATATTGGGTTTAGGCGATTTCATATTTACCCAATTTATAAATAACAATTTTATATTTTCTCAAAATATGTTTTAAAAGCATTATACTTTTGCATTGAAAAATTGTGTTTTGAAAAAATATGAAATTACGACTTTTAAATTGTACTATTGCAAACCGATTCCTTTTCTATTGTTATAGAACGAGGATGTAGACCCGCGCTCCGCTGCGGAGCGCGAGGTTTACGTTTCATATTCTTTAACGTTAATGTCGTAGTGTGTTATATTCTGAAGTTTATCTCAAACACACCCTGTACGCAAATATATATTTCATATATGTCGTAAATCTCTCTGTTACAAATTTGCAGCCTAACACATGGCTAAATCAATGTATGAAACTTCTTAGGGCATCAACTATTGTGGACCTTTAAAAAGGTTTATAAATTTGCCAACTCTTACAATATCATTAATTTATAAATCATGAACCTATTCTCACTATGGATAAAGCTTTTGAGGTTTATAAATTGTTCAAACATAAATTAAATATTATCATGGTACATAAATTCTTGGACCTCTTTAAAATCCTAAACCTTTTCATGCCACCTAGACATGAAATGGTTCCTCACTATGGTAAAAAAATTCTTAAACCTCTTTATAAGTTTTTAGACCTATTCTTGAAACACCATAGTGGATGCTCTTAGATTGTTCTTTAATAAATGTTTCAACATAATCCGGCCATCTTGCTGATACAAAACTAACTTTACTTAGTTTGTTATGATACCATACTAACTGATCAGTCGTCAATTTAGACATTTGTAAGACCCTTGACACTAATTTCATATCTACTTGACAAAAAAAAGTAAAGCACATGATCTTCTTCCTCATCATCTTCTCTACATTGTCTTAACTTCTTCAATATGCAATTCTCGCGTCTCAATTGGTTTTTCAGCTTCCGTTCCTTCTGCAAATTCATTAAAAAGTGTTAAAATGTCACCCGGATTCTAATTTTTTTGTTATTCTTGTATATCCATATTTCAGCGGGTTCATAATTTTGTTACAATAGATCCTAGTTATCCAGGCTACATGGTGTAAGAAGTGTGCACTTTCTTAAAGTTTTCTAGGAAGTCTCAAGTGAGTAGATCGAGAACCATTATCTTTCATAGATGTTTAAGTGGGAAGAGTAAAATAGTATTCTTAAAAACTTAAACAATGAGGGAAACTTGTACACGCAGAACATGAAGACTTGCCCATTTTAGCTAAAATTAAAAAAGTAAAGATCAAAATTTTTAAGCATGGTAATATGGTCAATAAACATTCTCAACAAAAGAGAAAGCAGTATGCCTTAAAACACTTTTAACTATTAATTTGGTGCAAATTGCGTGTAAACATAACGATGCATAAAGCATCAGGTGATGGAAGGAGGGAACTGAATAACCTACACTCACAACCCCTTGATCAAATTTTAACCTCTCTAAGTTATTAAAAAAAGCTTATTTTCACAAAAAAATTAATATTTTGGGTTTGGTAATACCTCAAAGAAGAGAACCTCCTTGATGACTTCCACCCCCTTGCCCTGGTTGTGCGTCTGGATGCTAGCAAATTGCAGTGTTGATTGATATCGTCCATTTTTTTCAGCATCAACAGAAGATTGTTGCAGCAGCGACAGCCAAACACCCCTTAATGAAGATAACCTCCTTAATGACTTCCACCCCCACCTTTCAGAAGATTATTGCAGCAGCGACAGCCAAACACCCCTTAACGCTGAACATTTGCAGACAAATGTTGCAGCAGCCATATCTCGACTGCCATGTTCTTCTTCGGGCGCCTTTTCTTCTTCTTCCTTGATTGGCTCAACTCGGCTATCTCCCAGCTCAGTCTGCTATTGAACCTGCAAAAAAGAGAATAACCCGTGAATTAACAATTAATGCTAAATCAATCCTTCTTTATAAAATCTGTTAAAATATATAATTAATTGAGCCTATGTTAAAGCATGTAGAAAATAAAGTCCAAAACCACTAAAGCATAAACTGATCCAGATGGTATTAAAGCGGTAAGTTTAATTCAGTTTTTTATGACAATCCTATTCCGCTCCAGTCTAAAACTTACTAATCAACCGATTCAATACCTGGGTTTTGCATCATTTTTGAAAGCGGAGGGGCTCTTGCAAGTTTGTGGCCAGCGATCACCCAGCATTGCATAAATTTAAAACTTATTAATACGCTCCAAATAAACAAACTACGTTTCATTATACTAAATTAATCCTTTTAACGTCATACACATAATTTTGTAAACGGTTTATCAGCTTATCGCATTTTGACACCACTAAGAATTAAACCAAACTATTTCCTTTACCGTGTTTCGATACCGCTAGAAAATAATCCAAACACTATCGTCTATACCACGTTTTGATACCGCTAAAAACTAATTTATTTTTAATAATTTTGTCATTACACACTGGAAATAGATACTTAGACTGAATGTGTAACTCGACCAGTGTAAAACTTTGAAACCAATTGGGAAACCTGATGTTCAAGATGCACGTCACTTGACAGCTTCTCATAGATATGGTTAAACTTTTTATTTGTATGCATGAAAATTTTGAAATTCCTCATATGCACAATAATGTTGATATTGGAACACTTTACCTGAGTCGGCTGTA
>BQNB010083950.1:0-16500 GCA_026074375.1 Tanacetum coccineum
TTTTTCAAAAATGATATTTTTTTAAATAATTAAATTGTTAATCTAAAAGAATTTAGAGCCAAAAATTTTATCCAAAATGTTTTAAATAACCTAATTAAATGCATATCAGTTTCTAAAAAAAGAGCCCTTTCATATTCATCATAAACCCTAATTTCGCCAAAACAGAAAAATCAAATCTTCTATCACTATTACTCTCCAAGCTAGAATCATTTTCTTTTACATATTATTGCTCAAGAGTCATGGAAAATCCATCCGATGTTCAGAATCATTTGGTGGAAATTCAAGCCGATGATCATGATATTTTGGTTAATTTTAATAATGAAAATGATGATATGTTAGGATATGAATTCAAGAAGTATTCTGATGATGAAGATGCGGATGGAACCAACCATGTTGAAGATGCGGATGGAACCAACCATTCAGATCTGAAACTAGTTAAGAGGGGCATAACCAGGCTATATAAGTTTCATAGGGAATATGGCAAACCTGGTGGAATAAAGATCAAGGTAACCTTTAATGCGTTGAATAGGGTATCAGGGTTACACAAAGCATTGTTTTCGAGTTTTTAGGAGATCTGGTTCGTGAGCACATAGGTTTGAAGATTCTATCCTGGAAGAAGGTGGATAAAGAATCAAGAGATAAACTGTGGGATGAAATCACGATACATATATACTATTTTTTAACCCAGTACTACATAAGTTTATTTACGCATTTACATTATGTGCAACTAATTAACAACATTGTGCTAATCTTTGCAGCGATATTTTGATGTTGACTTGACAGTCAGAAAGTTGGTAATGCATCGTCTTGGTAAACTGCTAAGGAATTTCAAAATGAAACAGAGAGAAAAATACATATTGCCCAACCTAAATACACCTTCGAAACTGAATGAACTCCCGGCCAAGTATAGTGCAATTGTGAAAGCAGAAGAATGGGTCGAGTTTGTAAACTACACGACCACCGATGCATACAAGGTTTTAATTAGTCATCTTTATTTAAGTATATATGTCATTTCATAATAAGCAGCTGTAATCTTCTCAGTAGCTTTAACAATCCAGCATCATTAACTTTTCTACTGACAGTCTTAACTTGAACTAGCAGTAGTAACTTTCACTAGCAGCATTAACTCACACTGGCAGCATTAACTGTATTTCCAGCAGTAGTAAATACTTGGCATATATTTCATTGTAGTTCTCCAGCAGTACTAACTTTATACTAGCTGTACTAAGTTATACTAGCAGTAGTAATATATTAACTAGTAGTACTAACTATGTACTAGCAGTAGTAACATATTTACTCTAGCAGTACTAACCAATTAGTATCTTTTCCTTGAAGATCATTAGCAGTACTATCTTTACTTGAGCAACATTAATCTTTAACAGCATCAAGAAGGCTTTTAATCCCAACACTTGTGATTTTGTGTTTTTAGGAGAAATCAGCTAAAGGTAAAATGGCGCGTTCCAAAAATGTTTATCATCATAAAATGGGACGAGGTGGATATGTTTTTATGAAAGAGAAAATGGTAAGATTACATAATGTTTGTTTTACAAATTAAGAGACGAGTTTGAGAAATGAATCTGTTTACATTGCACAATTTGCATATTTGCATTTAATACCCTCATATTTTTGTTTATCTTGGTTTAACTTTACCTGTGTATGCATTTGATGTTTATTAGATCGAAAATAAAGAAATTGAAGCAAATGAAGAACCCCCGCATAGTATAATGTGGTTGAAAGGTAAGGTAAACAAAGACAGAGAATTTACAGATGATGAGATTAGACCAGTGGGAGATAAACTTGTAAGTTTAACTGCAAATTCTATTATTATGCTTATTTACGTTTAATAACCTATTTCCCATATTTTTGTGCAGAAAGAAGCTAATGACAAGATCAAGGAAGGAACCTTGAATCTTGATGATGGCACTGATGCCATGACAATTATGTTTTGTAAAGAAAAGGGAGGTTATGCAAGAGGAGTGGGAAGTGGAGTTACATACAAGAGGTATTTTCATCTTCCTCGAAGCAGACAAGCAACTGATGAAAGAATTGAGTTACTTCAAACTCAACTTGATAATGAGAGACGCGAGTGTCAACAAAAAGATGTATTGGTCAAGAAATTGTCCAATGAGATGACAAAAACAAAGGGAATGCTTAGTCAACTGATGAATCAGTTGGCTGCACAAAGGGTGCAGTTGAATTTGTCATCTCAATTGCAAGTTGCCTCAGATGTAAGCCATTTTTTATGTTGTTAACAATTTCATTCTCTAATGCTAACACCACTGATGCTAATGATAGCATGCACTGAACATAAACTGATGCTCAATGTATTTCTTAATTTATATTGCAGGTGACTCTAATGGGCGCTTATGAGGTGGACGGAACTCAGTCAAGTGTTGTTGTACGTGATAAAGATACGAGAATTCAAAAGAAGTCTAATGGGCTTGTAACTTCGAAAAAGGTAATGGAAACAATGGTTTTGATTTTTGAATTTTACATACATGACTAATTAGGAAAAAGGCACATGAAAATGTCTGTTTACAAAGATTGCACTTTTTATGGTTTACTTTAAATGGCAAAATGGCTTAAGCAGCCTTAATTTTAAGCTAGACAAAGGCTTTTAAAACCTATAATAAGCTGAAACAGATAAATAATGGCCACCAATGAGCTTATGTTCAAAATCTCAGATCTTAAAACCATATTTAACTTACCTAATTCTTAGATTGAATATTGAACTTTTATAACTCAAGAAAATTTTGACAGATTGACTTAGACCACAATTGGCCAAAACACACTCAAACTTGCTTTGCTCTACTGCATTCAGACTGAAAAAGAAGTATTAAAATAGCAACAATAAGAAACTATCAAAAACTAAGCAATGAGCTAAGCTATACACTTTGTTTAGCCTCAAAATATTGAGTGAACATTGAAAGTTCGTTATACTTTATTTTAGGTCCTCGGTCACTATAATAATATACGTTGTAATAGGATCTCGAGTAAAGGGGCTCTTAAATGCTAAATCCAACCGGTCACGGTATCGGGCGAAAGCCCAAAGTAATCCCGAGCCCGGCCCGTAGAAATACCAAGGCATGAAAGCCTCTTGGTATTAAGTATAAATACCCCTCTCCAAGTATGGAGAGGGGGTTGGTTCTTGTTAATTCTCATTTGTAATTTGCAAGTAATCTTCCATCTTTTTCTTCTCTCTACCTTTCTCTCTCTAACTTCTCTCTACAATTCTTCTTCAATATTTTTCATCTTAATTTCTTGTGTTTTAATATGAAGTGAAAGTAATAAAAAGAACGTGAACAATAGGTTGAAATACAAGATTTGAAGCTCAAATGCTAGACAAGAACATGGGCAATAAGGTAGTTGAAAAACTCGTATGAAAAGTACAAGGGAAAATCTGTAGACACTAAGTTTGATAAACCATCTGTTGTTCGACAACCAAATGCTCAAAGGATTCCAAAACCATCAGTTTTAGGAAAACCGACTCCGTTTTCAGACTCTCTTGAGAGAAAATATTTTGCAAAGAAAAAGTCGGTTCCAAAAACTAATGAGTCAGAGGGTTTATCAAAAAACCAGTCCACTCTACTGATTTACATAAAGACAGCCAATGCAAGCTGTTAGAACACAAATGTGATTAAACCAGGCATGTATCGCATTTGCAGTAGTCTCACACAAACTGAGGAACCACAGTTGAATCAGACTTTTAGGAATACTAATCCTCGCGCTTCTACATCTACAGGAGTAGCTCACAAAACTAATGTTAGCAGACCACAGCCTAGGAGCAATCAACTGAACGATAAGGTCGTGCAAACTAGTCAGCGAAGCTTAGAGACTGGAAGTAGAAGAACAACCTAGGATTTCTAGTATTTCTAATAAAACAAAGTCTGTAACTGCGTGTAATGACAGTTTAAATTCCAGAACTTCGAATGCTAATGCTGTTTGTGCTACTTGTGGAAAATGTGTGTTTAATTTGAATCATGATGCTTGTGTTTCTAAATTCTTGAATGACGTGAATGCTAGAACTAAGAAGCCTAATGTAGTGCCATTGTACTAGGAACCCAACGTCAAGCAAGCAGCGGAACAAATTCTGTTGCAACACCCCTTAAGAAAACAGTTGCATCAGAATCCACTCACCACAAGTTTCCAATGAGGTACTATAGGATGCTCATATATTCAGAAAACAATGTAAGGCATGGAAATGGTGGATAGCACAACAATGTCCTTCATCATACACATGGGTTCCTAAAACACAGAAGAAATGGGTTCCTAGAACTCAAAAGAAATGGGTTCCTAAGACACAAAAGCAATGGGTACCTAAAGTTAGGAATGAAAGTGTGCCTAAAAGAGTTAGTTTGCCATAGTTATATTACATCGTGGATTCTAATGTCTTGAAACTCACAAACACTTTAGGATCCAATTTGTCATGTGTTCCATCGTCCTCTACTTCTCTTGCAGATTGTACAACTCATCCTATTCATTGTTGACTCTGGATGCACCAAGCATATGACGGGCAATGTATGCTTGCCTGTGCAAATTTTGTTGAGAAATATCTTGGGTATAGTTCGCTTTGGCAATGATCATTTGCTCAATTCTTGGGCTATGGTGATTTGAGTCAAAGGATTACATCACGATCAAAAGGTTTACTTCGTCACGATGGTCTCAAATCACAATTTTTTCTCTGGCTTGGTCAAATTCTGTGATGCGGATTTGGAGGTTGCATTTTGGAAATCTACTTGTTTTGTTAGAGATCTTCAGGGAAACGATTTACTCACCGGTAACCGTGGATCTGATCTCTATATAATTTCTCTTCAAGAAACAACTTCATCAACTCCAATCTGTCTTATGGCTAAAGCATTCTCCATTCAAGCATGGTTATGCATCGAAGGCTTTCTCATCTCATATCTCTAGACTACATAATCTTGCTTTCAAAAGAAAGATATTGTGATTGGTTTACCGAAACTGAAGTATGTCAGGGGATCATCTATGTTCCTCTTGTTGAAGTGAGTAAAGCAAACGAAAGCTCATTCAAAGTCAAGCCTGTTCCAAGTTCAAAAGGTTGTTGTATTTGCTTCACATGGACTTATGTGTCCAATTGCGAGGTTGCTAGCATCATTGGGAAGAAATTTATTCTGTGTATATTGTCGTTGACTACTCAAAGATATACTGGCACATCTTTCTTCGTTCCAAGGATGAAACACAGAAGTTTTAAAAGAATTTATCCACGATGATCCAACGAAATCTTCAAGCCCAGTAATTTTCTGTTCGCACTGACAGAAGGCATGTGTTCTTAAACAAGTAAATTAATGCTTTCTTTAAAGAAGGAAGGCATTGCGCATCAAAACTTCTACTCCTCGAACACCTGAACAGAACGGCGTTGTCGAAAGACGAAACCGCACTCTCGTTGAGGCTGCTCGAACGATGCTTTCAGCTTCTAAACTTCCTTTATTCTTTTGGGCTGAAGCAATCGCAACCGCATGCTATACTCAAAACAGATCAATCATCATCCCAACTCATGAGAAAACGGCATATCACATCATTAATGACAGAAAACCCTTCAATAAAATCAACCTTCACATCTTTGGTTGTCATGTTACCTAACTAAAGATGGTTGAAAATTTGGATACGATGAAAGAAAAAGGGTATTCATGCTTTTTGGTGGATACATCCTCTCAGTCAAAGGGATTTATTTAGTGTATACATCAAGAGAACAAGGTTGATAGTTGAATCCATCCATCTCAGATTTGATGAAATCAAAGAAATGATGGAGACGTCTGTTGCTAATGTCACTTCAGGCCTCGTTCCCCAACGACAAAAGGCGTCAGATTATGACAATCCTGACCCCGCACCAGAATTACAAAATGTTTCTCCTTCAGCAGATACAACAGTTCCATCACAACAGGAGTTGGATCTTCTTTTTGGTCCTTTGTACGATGAATTTTTCAATGATTGGTGCTATATCGTATCAACAAGTCTTCTTCTCCCACGATAATTCTGATTTTTTATTCCACAAGACACACACCCTTCAACGATTATTCATACTACATCAGAACCATCAATCCTACAAACAGCTCTTGCTGAGGAAAACGCCCGATGATCAAGCAGAATTTGCCAATCCTTTCTGTACACCGGTACAAGAAATTGCTGAGTCTTCCTCACGCAATATTGTGTAAATTCAATTGAGATTTCCTTCATCAACCTCGAGATTTGAATTACGATGGGACGAAAGATCACCCATTAACTCAAGTTCGTGGAAATCCATCCAAGCCAGTGCAAACAAGACGACAACTTGCAACAGATCCTAAAATGTGTATGTTCGCGCTCACCGTGAGTACTGCGAAACCGAAAAACATTAAGGAGGCAATGGCTGATTCCGCATGGATAGAAGCAATGCAGATGAAACTTTCTATCAGTTTTGTCAGGACTACAAGTCTGGGAACTCGTCTGACAACCTATTTTGGCAAGAACGTAATTCAAGCTAATAGTGGTTTTTACGGAAAAACAAAAAGGATGAAGATCCCATATGTAATCGCAACAAGCACGACTTGTAGCAATGGTTACGTCAGTAGAGTGTATTGATTTCGAATGTATCATTTGCTCCTGTTTCCGCTTGGAGGCTGTCAGGATCTTTGTCGATATACTGCACACAAGTCTTTTACTATTTACCAGATGGACGGTGAAAACGGCATTTCATTATGGTCCATTGAAGGAGGAACGTTGTATGTTGCCCAACCAGACGGTTTCGTTGATCCTGATCATCCAGACAAGTTACCGTCTAGGAAGCTCTGATATGGATGAAACAAGCTTCGAGAGCCTGGTATGATGAACTCTCAAAATTTCTGATTTCTAACGGTTTTACTAAAGGTATCATTGACCCGACTCTATTCACGATAAAATACGGGGAGGACATTCTACTTGTGCAAATTTACGTTGATGACATTATTTTTGGTTCCACAAACCCTAAATTTTCAAAACGTTTTGAAAAACTAATGCACGGTAGATTTGAGATGTCCTTAATGGGGGAAATGAAATTCTTTTTAGGACTTCAGATCCACCAATCCCCACGAGTATTTTTATCAATCAGGCCAAATACAATTTAGAGATTATGAAAAAAAATGGTATGGAAAAATGGAAAATGGCATTGGTACACCAATGGCTACGAAACCTAAATTAGATGCAGACTTGAGTGGTGAACCCGTAGACCAAACTGACTATCGTAGCAAAATTGGGTCACTCATGTATCTGACATCTAGTAGACCAGACATAGTGCAAGCTGTATGTTATTGTGCAAGATATCAAGCAAGACCGACTGAAAAACACCTCAAAGAGGTTAAAAGGATCTTTCGATATCTTAAGATTGGTACCCATTCACCATCGGGGACTATTGGTAATCCGAAGGGTTCTGGCTTTGAACTAACAGCTTTTTCAGATGCCGATCATGCCGGATGCATTGATACTCGCAAAAGCACTTCTGGAGGAATAAGTTCCTAGGTGATAAGTTAGTCAGATGGAATGTCAAAGTACAGGACTGTACTGCATGTCTTCACCAGGGCTGAATACGTGGCGTTATCTGCAAGTTGTGCTCAAGTAATGTAGATGCGGGACACAGCTTCAAGATTATGGCTTTACTACAACTATATACCGTTGTATTGCGATTCTCAGCATGCATAGCAATCTCATGCACCCCGTACAGCACTCCGTACCAAGACATCCTACTTCGTATCATTTCATCAAAGAAAGGTTGGAAAATGGTATAATTTGAACTATACTTTGTCAGAACTGAATACCAACTGAGGCTGACATGTTTACGAAAGCCCTTCTGAAGAAAGGTTTGAGTATATTGTTAGACAATTGGTATGAGATGTTTGACTCCAGCTGAAATAGGAGCGTTTCTGACAAAAGAATTCTGCTTGATACTTCATCAAACATAACATGTACATGTTTTTGAAAAAAAGAAAAACACAAAATAAAAAAGTTCAAAAAGAAAATACAAAATCAAAAATCAGACAATGTTTCAAAAAAATTTCTTCTAGACTTGTCTCTTGGAAATTCGATTAACATTTAGTACCTAGAAATGTTGATTTAATATCGACTCGGGGTGTAATGTAGTTCGAGCCGTGAGTTTGCAAATAGTTTCAATACATGTCATTTCTATTTTTTCTAATGGCTATGTGCAAACTATCGTACATAACCCGGAATTCATATAAGGAAAGTTTGTCTCTAAGATTAATTATGCCTAATCAACGAGAAATTCAAGTTTTCGGTCTTGAGCTGTTCTTACAAGACTTTCAAGTTTTAAGCTCAAGGTAAAAGGTTGTGTACGCATAAGTGCGTTACCCTTAGCGTTGGAAGAGAAAGTCTCTAACATGGATGTTTTTCAAAATGTATGAACACAAATTTTTCAAGAAATTTCTCTCTGACGATTCATAATCTTTAAAAATTGTGTGTGCAACACTCCTTCTTTTCAAGGGGGAGTTTTTCGAAAACAAAGTTAATGAGTTTGGATACATCATCTCACGCACCTTGCTTATGTATTCAAACCATTCCAGATGTCTCTTTATAACTACAGATAATAATTGACAATTCTATAGAATGATTGCTTATAAGATTGACTAAGTGTTAACCTCAGATTTTTTATCGATTTTACAACTTATGGTACCATAGTTTTTGGTGATCAAACATATGTAAAATTGTGGGGGAGCAAGATGACACAGTTCCAATATTCATGCTAAGCTTCAACGTTTTTCCCCATGCCTTTTCAGACAAACTTTTAATCACACAGTATTTCAAAATCAAAGTGACTTAGAATTTAAACATAAGGGGAGGAAATGTAATTAAAATGTGATCTAAGACTCAAAGTGCTAGTCGAAAAAGGTTTTATGGTACGATCTCTCTACCCTACAAAGACATCTTATTTCAACGACGATTCTGAAGTCATAAGGTGGTAAGGTTAGGAATTATGTCCTATGGATCACATACAGAACGGAGGGATCTCCAAGCGACACCTCCATAGTTAGAATAGCAGTCCTTAGGTTGATTGGAGATGAATTGTGAATAAGGAAGAATGCCGACTAAGAGTGAGCTAACACTTGGAACAATCACAACAATGTGTTAGTAATGGACGTCTTGGTAAGCATTGAAGGGGTTGAGAATTAAAAGTGAATGTATGATTAAAGGGTCTAAATGAAAGAAGCCTCCACTATAACTTAGCAGAAACGGGTCAATACATATGCATGTCAGAATCACTATGATGATGCTGACATTGAAGACGGACATATTGGACCTAGTGATGCATGCACAACCTTTCCATGCCATTCGGGTTTCTCTCAAAAGAAACTTGTCTATTTGTCACGGAAGATTCACACGACTTCTATTGACTTTTCATTCGAGTTAGTAATTTGAATGGTGGCAGTTGCTCCAGCCTCCGATTACTAAAACCAAAATGCATAATCGAGTTAGAGCGAGGATCATCAAATTAAATCTCATTAGTACACATTACATGACTAAACACTTGTGAACATCATTAAATTCACAGCTGTTAACAAGAGTCCTACCATTATCCTTGTGATACTGCCGGAAACATTCGAGTGATACTATTAAGGATTCACAATGCGAAAGGAAATCCTTCCAGTGTCATCATCTAACAGCACTGCGGTTAGGTGACTTGGCGAGATTCTATATGATTCATAGCTTCGTGTCAAACTGGAATGAAATCGATGTGCGATTCAATGTGAATAAACGTGTTCCAGGAAATGAATTGACGACTTATTCTGAAAAGATTAGTAACTATTGATTCACTACTTACCGTGTTGTCTGCTTTTGAGACGTTACGGTATTGGAGAACAAGCAAGCATGGTAAATCTAATACATATGTGTTAGAAGATCCTACGCTTTGAGCTGGAAACCCTGTCAAGGAGATTCTTTGAATCTACCTGATCACAGGTACAGTATTTATACTGTAAAACGGTCCTACAGAACCGGAGGTTAATCTAACCAAATCCGGACGAATGACAAAGCCATATTCGTTCATCCGCCTTTATTGATAACTGTTTCATTTCTGGATACATAAAGATGGAGATGGTGCTGCATCATTCCAGCTGGAGTCGTATTCATTACCACATGCTCATGTCAACTAAAAATACTATATAAGCAATAGATTCAAGAATCATGAAAGCTCAAGAATTAAAGACAAAGACTTCCGCACAAACTCTAGTATACAAGATCTTCCTTCAAAGATATCAAGTCTATCAAGGGAGATTGTTAGCAAGCTTTCAAGATGATGCAAAGTATGAGCATGTTGGTCAAGACACAAGATCGCAAGGTGGCAAAGACGATCAAGACGGAAGGATAAAGATTTAAAGATCTCGGACGAAAAAGACAAAGTCAAAAGACAATGACAAAGGCTAAAGATCAAAGATCACAAAGCATGAAGGAACAAGCCTACAACGTTGACAGAGACAAATATCATAAGAGCTTAACGACAAAAGCAATCTCATTGATCTCACGAAGGAGTGTCACAATGAACTCACTTCGGGGGAGATTGTTAGCCTCAAATAATGAGTCAAACACGGAAGTTTATTCATTTAGAATATTAAGTCTTGGTCATTTTAATATGTAATGTTGTAATAGGCTAGAATGGGTAAACGGGCTCTTATATGTAAGCTAACCGGTCACGTTCATCAGGCGAAAGCCCAAGTAATCCCGAGCCCGGCCTGTAGAATTACTAAAGGCATAAAAGCCTTTTAGTTTTGATACATATACACCTCCTCAAGGAAAGTGAGGGGGGTTGATCATTTGTAACATTTCACATTTGCAAGTAAACTTCCTCATTCTCTCACTTTCCCTCTCTACTTTCTCTCTCTACAATTCTTCTCATCCTAGCTTATTTTCTTGTTCTTAATGTGAAGTAAAGTGATTATTTAGATTCTGACACAGCTAAACATCCATGTGGAGAATCTACCCTGGTCGGTCAGCGACCTCTCCACAAGTCCATGTAAACTCCTGACATCCTAACATAGCCCCTGCATCTCCTCCTCAAGTCTCCCTAATCTCTAGGGCATGGTCCTCCCTACAACTGGGGATAGTGGTGGCGGCTGAGGCGCCTGCATGGGTGCTGGATCAGCCTGAGCACCCTCATCGACTGCAGGAGCATCCTTAGCGGCTCTAAGAGCACCAGCCGCTTCATCAGGCTGCCTTTCTGGTCCTGGGGCTACCCAAGCCCAGTCATCTCCAATCTCCATACAGATGTTGAGCTTAACTAGTTCACCCATGTCAATCAACGGTAACTCACGGGCCATAACTAATAACCCTCTCAACCCATCATCACTCACCAGACCAAAGTGATGAGCAAGACGCCAATAAAATGTTCTCCTGATAACCTAGCATCGCTCTTCCTCCCCTCAGCATGCCTGAACAAGTACTATGCTAATAGATACGAAACGTTAGCTGCCCCTCAGTCCATGCTACGTAGATAGAATAGGTCAGTGGCAATCACCTTTTTAGGTGCCTGCCTCCTCTCAGAAATGCTATATGAGATCAACCTATGGCACAACCTCCGAACTGGATCTCTGATGTAAGTATAAGAGGGAGCGCCTCTCAAAAAGTCCTTACCAGAAGAAATCTCAACCCAGTAATCACTAAGATCCCCCTTATCAGGGATCACTCTCTCACTCCCTAACCAGTATGCTCCAAATTCGTCCTCTGCCATCTCCTTGGCAGTATGCAAACCTAGAACTAGAATGAACATTCTCCAAGTCATACTACGTCTAGCTCCTCCTAACTAAAAACATAAAGTATCAGCGACATCTAACCCATCTCATTACCGATCCTGCAAGTGCTGAAGAACTCGAGTATAAACTCCTGAACTAGAGGTGCTCGGATCCCAAACAATCTCCTCCAAGCGTGACTCACAAATACCTCCTGCCCATCTTTTTGTTATTTTATTTTTTATTTTTATTTAATTTTTTTTATTTTTTTTTTTTTCATCAACATATAAGATGAGGAATGTAACATTACTCCCACTAGCCTTTTGATATACACATGGCTTATCAAGATTTTGAGCAAAACCAAACTTTTTGATTTTCTCATCAAATCTTATATTCCAGCTTCTTGATGCTTGCTTAAGACCATAAATGGATCTTTGAAGCTTGTAAACTTTTCTGGGATGATTAGGATCAACAAAACCTTCAGGTTGTACCATATAAATGTCTTTATCAAGATAACCACTTAAGAAGGCAGTTTTGACATCCATTTGCCATATCTTATAATCATAGAACGCTGCTATAGATATGAGAACCCTAATAGCTCTAATGTCAGCCACGGGTGAGAAAGTTTCTTCATAATCAACCCCCTAGAGTTGAGTATAACCCTTTGCTACAAGACGAGCTTTATAGGTGGGTACAATGCCATTCATGTCAGTCTTTTTCTTAAAAATCCACTTACTCTCAACAGTCTTACAATTAGGAGGAAGATCGACCAAGACCCATACCTTATTGTCTATCATGGATTGTATTTCGGCATTCATAGCATCGAGCCACTTATTAGATTCTGGATCTAACATTGCAGCTTTATAGCTAGTGGGTTCATTAAGATCCCCAGACTATGCTCCTCTGCCTCTACATTTAGACATAAGCGATTTGGAACTCGACGTGACCTTTTGGACCTACGAATCGAAATCTCCTCCTCTTGAGGTGGTTTGAAACCTTCAACCTCCATAGGAATTTTGCTAGTGATTTCAGAAGGTAATGTATCTTCATCTTAAATTTCTTTAAGATCTATGGCCCTCCTACTGACTTCTTGAGTTATGAGACTTTTCTCAAAGAACTCAGCATACCTTGCAACAACAATTTTGTTTTCAGGTGGGAAGTAGAAATAGTAACCCATTGTTTTCTTTGGGTATCCCATAAAGATACACTTAACTGATCTTTGTTAGAGTTTGTTAGATGTATCCCGCTTCATAAGCGCCTCACATCTCTAGACCTTTAAGTAAGACAAGTTTGGAACTTTTCCATACCATAATTCATATGGTGTCTTATCAACCTTCTTAGTTGGAACCATATTGATAATGCGTGTTGTAGACTCTAGAGCATAATCCTAAAAGGATAATGGCAGAGTTGTAAGATTCATCATAGATCGAACCATGTCTAACAAAGTATGATTTCTCCTTTCAGACACACCATTGTGTTGTAGTGTGTATAAAGGAGTAAGCTGTTGGACAATTCCACAAGCTTTAAGATAATCTTTAAACTCTTGGCTTATGTATTCACCACCTCGATCTGATCGAAGAGCCTTGATTGTCTTCCCGAGTTGATTTTCCACTTCATTCTTAAACACTTTGAATGTTTCAAAGACTTCATGTTTATGTTTAAGTAGATAAACATAACCATAACGACTATACTCATCCGTGAATGTAATGAAGTAGCTAGTACCTTGTCTTGACACATGTCTAAGTGGACTACACACATCAGTATGTATTATTCCAAGAAGATCTGTTGCCCTTTTGGTATGATGCGGAAAGGGTTTTCTTGTCATCTTGCCTGATAAACAAGACACGCATTGATCAAATGACTCATCATCTGTTGATTTTAAAATCCCTTCATGTTGCAGCTTTTCAATTCGTTTCTTGCTTATATGAGCAAGACGACAGTTCCATAGATAAGTAGAGTCCAAGTTATGCTTGACTCTTTTATTGCTAACATTATAAATAGAGTTAACATTTGGTACAGGATTATGCATATCAATTTCATAAATACCATCACATGGAATAGCATTAAAATAAAGATCATCATTCTTAGAAACCAAAATTCCATAATCCGTAAAACACTGGACAAATCCATTTTCAACCAAATGATGAACTGAAACAACACCTCTAGTTATAGTTGGTGCATAATGACAATTGTCTAAACAAATCACTAGGCCATTAGGTAAAACTAAGTCAAAACTTCTAATAGCTTCTACTTGTACACGAACACCATTGCCCACGTACAAATAGAGAGCTCCTTGTTCCAGCTTTCTTGCTCTTCTAAGACCCTATTTTGTGATACAAATGTGAGTACCACAACCAGTGTCATACACCCATGACTTATTGGGAAAATAAAATAATTCTATTGTGAAGAAACCTGAAGAACTAGCAGTGCCAACTTGCTTCTTTTTCTTCAACAACTTAGCAAGGTAGACAAGACAATTCCTGTTCCAATGACCCCACCTTCTAGTAGTGGTGGCAAGTGTCATCCTTAGCAGGGTGCTCTTAAGGATATAAACTTGTTTATCCTTTCCCTTGCCATTAGCTTTACCCTTACCTTTAGCTTTAAGCGATTTCTTATTGGCTTTCTGAATTTTACCACTTCTAATCACCATTACTTGTGGTGTTTCAACCTTTTTAGGTAAACCTTTTTCATACTCAATGAGCATAGCGTGCAGTTCACCAATTGTCTTCCCCATGTTATGCATATTGTAATTTCTCACAAATCCAACAAAATCACTAGTGAGGCCATTTAAGATTAAACCAACACTAAGATCTTGTGGTAGCACATAACTAAGGCGTTTCAGTTGATCCAGATATCCTTTCATCTTAAGGACATATGTATTAAGTGGCTTACCCTCCTCTTGTTTGCAAGCAAGGAAAGTTTGGAATAGGTCAAACCTCTCCACTCCAGCTTGTTTCTCAAACATAGATTTAAGCTCCTGACGCATCTCATAAGGTGAATAATTTTTAAATTGTCTATGAAGTTCAGGAGTCATACTACCAAGCATAAGACAAGCCACCTCATTATGAGCATCATATACTGCATTTCATTCCGCCCGCACATTTGCTATGAAATCAGCTGCAGGAGCAGGGGGAATAGGTTGTTCAATGACAAGCATTTTCTTTTCAACTCTCAAGACCAACTTAAGTTGATGAAACCAGTCATTAAAATTATTTCCAAAAAGTTTTTCTCTTTCAAACATCGACCTGAAAGCCGAATGATTTACGTTTTGAACAGGCAGTGCCATCTACAAAACATAAAAGTTTAAGTATTTAGTATTTTAGGTAATACTCCTTGAAGAAAATTAACTACCCATGTTTAATCATATAAACAATTAATTTCCTAAAGGCTAGGACCCTACTTGACATACCACTATCATGTCAGTTGATCTGCTAGTGACGGTGTATTCAAAAGGTAATTGACGATTAATAATTGCCACCAGTGCAATTCCTAGAACCTTATGGGACTTACTTTATTATAATAATATACCAATAAGCATGTTTCATCCCATCTTTATGCCTCGAGTTTAAGGTCTCATCACTAAACCGATTAAGTCGTCCAATCAAGAACTATGATTATGTAACACTAACGTCTCACGAAAAAGTGTATAATCACATTGGGATTGCAATTCTACATACGTCTCATGCATAGTAAAAGAACAACTATAAGTGTTCTTACAAATTGGATGGCAACAACTTATTTAAAAAAGGGTATTATATTTGTCGTGACAAATACGTACGAAGAAGCATGCATACATCTTCGCATCATAGATTTTAATAAAAAATTTACTCAATTAAGTTATTTATTATGGTATCACTTATTTTCTATACATCTAATATATAAATAGTGTTACCTTTTTTAAATTGTCGATTCAACGCGTTTTTAAAATTTAAAGATTTTATATTTTATCGCGAGAAAAGATTAAAGAATGGTTAAAACCATTCAAACCCTAGACCATTTGCGACTTCCTAAATAGTATGCAAGGTAAGAAAACTACAAGGTAGTCAGGTATTATAGGGTAATGGTTTCTACAAGACCGAAGTCTTGATGAGTCTCCCCGAACTTTATCCTTGCAACTAAGTAGTACTTTTGCAAATTACGTCATTGATAAAAATAAAACTTTAATTTGAACAACACATTATGAACTATAAAATAGTCCATAATAAATCTGATTTCATAATTATTTTTCGAAAAACCCTTTTATTTTCTTACAAGTTCAAACTTTAAATAAAACAATATAAACACAAAACTAATACACATAACATTTATTCAAAAACAACACTTAACAATTAAGTCATGCAAATAGCAATTATGATCCTAATTATCTAATAATTAAAAATATGTATATATTCATATAAGGCTCCTTCGTCCTAAAAACTCCGGCCACATCCATCGATATAATCGATTGCGTAATCCATATACAAATATATACCACATAGCACATAAAATTTATGCAACTTTAGGCCCCATTAAGACATAACTAAGGTCTTTCCTCGCTTTTAAAGTCGTTGATCTTACTAAATCAAATTTATTGTCTATGTTTTAATTCTTGATTATCATATTTGCAAAAAGCTTTTAACAATTAACAAGATTTATATCACATATCCCACCATAATAAACTGCATGTATTTATCATGGATACCGAATTAACAATTAAGTTTAAACATAAAACCGATCAATTAATAATTAAACGCATCAAGTTTTAATCTTATAAAATTGCATACAACCTAGAATTCGTCTAATTAATTTTATAATC
>BQNB010083951.1:0-15119 GCA_026074375.1 Tanacetum coccineum
GTATAATATGATTATTCATGTTGTTATATGGTCGTTTAATATATTCAATCTAAGCTATAGACCAATCTTTGGTCTCCCAAAACGTAAGGTTGCAATCAATTTTGAGTTCTAGCAAATACGTAGTAGTATTTAACAATTAAGAATAAATTTGGTAACCAACTGGGGCCAGCTCAGCTCAGTTGGCCACCAAAGACAACCTTAGGAATGTATCATTGGAGAGGTCTCAAGTTCGAGTCTCACCATGGATCTTGACCTTCAGAGGCGGAAATAAATAGAAACAGGAGTGAGGTTTATCCCTAAGGCTAAGGTTCGAGGCTTGCATACTGCCCAATTAAATATCACTATAGGCTCGAATCACTAACTATTAGCTTGCCGTTAAAAAAAATCAATAGAGGCGGAGCTAAGGGGGGCACAAGGGGCAGGTGCCCCCTCCCACCCACAAGAATGAATAGTAGTGTAAATTTCTTGAGCGACTGAGATACTTTTGTAGTTTGCCCTCCCAAAGAAAAGCGTTTGTCGTATCTAAACTGAAAGTCAAAATTAGTTTTTAGTCGTTTTTAAATTATATAGTTGGTTTTATTTGGTGGAATGGTGAAGAATGAAAGATATAGCAAGGTAGTACATTAAAGGGAAGAAAAAGAAGCATAAAAAGAAGTACTGTAGGAGTTTTTGACTTTTTGTTTTGTAGTGTATTACTATATCACTAGGGTTTTTTTAATTTATGTTTTAAGAGCACAATATAAGAAGCAAAAAAGTAAAAAAAAATACATAAAAACCCACAAAAAGTACACAAGAAATCATAAAATTTATAAGTCCTTATGTACTTTTCTGTGAGTCTCTGGCTTCTTAAGTTATACCCCTAGAACACAAGTTAAAAAACCCATATTATTATTGTTTTACATACTACAATTAACAACTACTATTGTTCAAGAACGTGGGTGGCAAGTACATACTACAACTAATAAGATAAAGAGAAATGTGACATTGGTGTTTTTAGTTTATATGCGCTTAATAGAGCTCTTATATGTAAATAGGTTTGGCGGTTTACAACTCAAAAGAACTTATTATGGACTAGGGTTATTAAAGCTATTCATGGCGAAGATGGGAAAAATGGTAGCGGATTCAAGGTTGGTTACAAGTCCATTTGGCGAAGCATTCTCCAGGGGGTGGAAACATTGAAGATAAAAGGTATACACTTAAATAATTTTATGCAGAAAAAGCTTGGCAATGGTGCGGATACTTATTTTTGGGAGGATTTGTGGCATGGAGACATGGTTTTGAAACAAAGATATCCTAGGCTTTATGCGCTGGAAGTGAAGAAGACTGTCGATGTGGCTTCTAAACTGTCACAAGAGAACGTGACCTGGTCTTTTCGTCGTGCTCCTAGAAGCGGAGTGGAACAACATCAGTTGACGGATTTGACGACTTACGTGGAAGGTGTTGTTCTTGGTGTCACACCTGATAGGTGGTATTGGACGCTTGATGGTTCGGGTGAGTTCTCGGTAGCTTCGGCTAGAAAGGTTATTGATGATAACAGGTTTTCGGAAGTGTCTACTCAAACTCGATGGATAAAAGCGGTGCCAATCAATGTTAACATTCATGCGTGGAAGGTGATAATTGATTGTTTGCCTACCCGTCTTAATATATCCCGGAGAGGTATAGATATTCCGTCTATTCTTTGTCCCGTTTGTGGTAGCGTCACAGAATCGTCAAGTCATTTATTTTTTGATTGCCTTGTTGCGAAAGATAATTTTCACAAGATTTGCCGTTGGTGGGAGGTGGATTTCATGGAAGTGCATACGTTCGATGAATTGGTTTCTTGGATCGTAAATCTTCGGATTCCTATCAAGCATAAAAGGTTGTTAGAAGGGGTGTGTTTTGGGTTGTGGTGGCTAATTTGGGCTTATCGTAATAAGTGTGTCTTTGGTGTGGTTTCTCCTTCTAAGGCGGATATTTTTGATGATGTTGTGTCGTATTCTTTTTATTGGAGTCGGTTTAGATGTAATGTGTTGTTTAGTTGGGTTGATTGGCTAAAAAATCCTCATCTTGTAACTTTGTAATTTTTTTAGCTTCTTGCTAGTTTTTTAATAAAGTGTTGTTAATAAAAAAAACATTGTTTAAAATTATTATTACAAACTTTAAAGAAGACAATAATTAACTAGTTAAGAGTAAAAATGTTATTCTGTCAAAAAGTAAGAAAGAGAAAACAACAATAAATTTATTTTTTTAAACTGTGTGTTTTTTGTCGGAGGACAATAATTTTAAGACAGAGAGCGTAGTCTTTAGTGAGTTTGAAATTTAGAAATGTTTTTTCATAAAATAATGTTTCAAATTTTCACCTCTACGTGTCCAACTTTTCTTGTTTGTTCTTTTATTACTTGATATCTTTAGCATGAAAAGATTTTGGTGTTATTTGAAATTAATTCTATATAAAAAATCCTATTACCATTCATAGATTGTCCAATTTTTTAACAAACAGTTAATCAACAAAAGATTTATTAATGGAGAAAATAAAAACGGTAACCTGAAATGCGAAGTACTAATAAGCAGAGACCCGTTCGTACTTGTACTTGTAGTTTAATCTCAATTATTTTTTAGTCTTACCTTCATTACTAATATACTCATTTGAGATCTCAAATGAATAGTGCCACATAAGAGTGAAACGCCACTATTCCTCTAAAGCACTGTAGCTACAGTGCTCGGTCCTTTGGGCTCCCATTTTGGCCCAGTTTTTTGATCCGGCCCTTTTTTTTTAAAAAAAATAAAATTTGTCCACACAAAAATATGGAAAAAAAATTGTCACAAACGTACCGATTTACTCATATAAAAAAAATACCCGCATAAGCATTTTCGATACCTAATAATTTTAAAAATGAGACCCAACACATAAGCCCATATAAAAAAAACAACTAACTATTAAACATGAGACCCAAAAAATAAATTCGGAAAAAAAATAATGAAAAAAAAAATAAAAAAAAGATAAAATTTTAACGCTCCGCAATAACGCGCGGGCCATAAACTCATATAAGGAAAAAAAAAACTATTAAACATGATATTGGAAAAATAAACCCGCACTATTAAACATGAGACCAAAAAAATAAACCCGCACAAAATACAATAAGAAAAAAAAATGCCCCGCACATATAGCTTAAAAAAGAAACCTTTAAACATGTGGCCCAACACACGAGCACCAACACATAAGCCCATATAAAAAAAGAAAAAAAACTATTAAACATGAGACCGGAAAAATAAACCCGCAGAAAATAAAAATAAAAAATTAACGCCCCGCAACAACGCGCGAAAAATTAACGCCCGCAGCAACGCGCATTTGCTTGTTGTACACATATATATAATTAGCATTTCTGACAAAAAAAATGTTGAACTTCTCATTGGGCTCATCCGGCCCCCAAAAAACAGTCCAACCAACAAACGAATTTCAGGCCCAACATATTAAATTAAATAAAAGATTTACAAAACACGCCCTCAAACTATACGACAAATTACAAAAATTACACTAAATTTTTAGTTATTTATGTCTTTTTTATATAACGAATTTTATTTATTAAATATATAACATATATTCACCGACTTGTTCATAAACAAATACACTGCTGAAAACATTTTTCAATTGCGAACAAAACGAGCCAAATATTGCAATGCTTTTAACATACGTATGATTTTATATATTTTCGAAAAGAAAAAAAACTTTCAAACCTTTAAACTAATTAATAACTTTAAAATAAACCACAAGGTTAGACAACAGGTACAAGTATACAAACTCATAACAGAATGTCAAGCATATAACATGAAAAATGTCAATTTCATAAATAAGAAAATCGCACGTTAAAAAAATATATGCTGCATAAAAAAAAGTTGTTCCGCCGTAATGCGTGGATCAATTCCCCCTCGTTATTATACATATACTTAAAGTAAAAGTATTACGACGTCGTTTTCCCCCATGATGCTACAGTACGCTACAGTACCGGCCCATTGAGCTCTCAGTTTGGGCAGGCCCAATTTTTTTTTTTTTTTTTTTTATAAATACGCAATAAAAAAATACTAGGCACAAAATAAAAATAAAAATTACAAAAGTACTGATTTATTCAGATAAAAAAATATCCGCTACATGAGGCCCAACACATAAGCCCGTATAAAAAAACAAACTATTAAACATAAGACCGAAAAAATAAACCCGCACAAAACAATATAAAAAAAATTGCTTCGTACAACATAGGAATTTTTTTTTACAAAAGAACAGATTTATTCAGTATTACGACGTCGTTTTCCCCCATGATGCTACAGTACGCTACAGTACCGGCCCAATTTTTTTTTTTTTTTATAAATACGCAATAAAAAAAAATACTAGGCACAAATTAAAAATAAAAATTACAAAAGTACTAATTTATTCAGATAAAAAAATATCCGCTACATGAGGCCCAACACATAAGCCCATATAAAAAAACAAACTATTAAACATGAAAAAATAAACCCGCACAAAACAATATAAAAAAAATTGCTCCTTACAACATAGGAATTTTTTTTTACAAAAGAACAGATTTATTCAGATAAAAAAATACCCGCGCCATGAGGCCCAATACATAGGCCCATATAAAAAAACAAACTATTAAACATGAGGCCTAAACCCCGTCGCAACGCGCGAGTTCTTATGCCTAAGCACACCAATAAAAAACAACCCGCCCCGCAGCAACGCGCGGGTACTTTGGCTTGTTTAAACAAATGAAAACATGTTTTAGATTTTGGGTAGTCGTGGGTCCTGAGGGCTGAGGCTGAGATAACAAATTGAATTGGGCCTAAAAATGGGCCAGTTGGAGAGTTGGTTGATCTTGGCTCGTCCACTATTGGTTCCATTATAATTAAGAGTTGGTAACTTTGGTATCTTGAGGAGAAGAGTGCTGAGTGAGTTTGTTCTTTCGAAGTGCAATTCAATTGTATCCCACAAAGTTGGAAGTGATCATTATTAAAATGAGAAGATGAAAATAAATTCTAGCCACATGTTACAATCAAGTTTTGAAAACTCGCAGTGAATTTTGTTTATCTTTTTTCGTTTAAGATAGCCTACAAAAATAAAAATAAAAATTGGATACTAACCAAACTTGTATTTCATAAAGAAAACAATCCCATAGGTTCTTCGTCAACACATACACCTCGTTCTTGTACTTGCCGGTTGCCTTCTCATTCCACGACTCATGTGAAGAACTTGCCAGTTACCAACCATGTTTAGGATTGCACTTGCCTTCTCGTTCTTGTACTTGTCGGTTGCCTTCTCGTTTCCTATGATAAGGACCGTTGTCATGAGTTTAATACACCATCACTATAATACCATACACATTATCATAAAATGAGATCAACAAATCCGACCTTTTAGTTATTGTATCTTATTGTAGAGCTCTCTAATTTCTTTAGCTCCTTCGTTGAATATGATCTTAAGATAAAAAACATCACCTGTAGGAATCAATGCTATGCAATATCATACACAAAAAAGGAATACTTTTATATGAGCATTTATATATTAGCTACCTTAACTTGCTACAGGGCTAAAGACTGGATCAAACTTAAAGTTTTCCTCAGTGTGGCCAACCCAGTTTATGAGCTCATTTCCGACTCCCTTTTAAATGTCTCTAGACAACCTGGTAACATATACGGAAGTGGGCATGTCTACAACAGTTGCACTTTATATTTTTCATCTCTATTGTTGTTTATTTTATGTTACCACTTTTTCATCATTATATATCACTCATATACTGTAAAAAAATTGAAAACATATCTGATGTTGGGGCCACAAACTCCTAACGAACGACGACTACCCACAACAGTGTTCACTTTTATAGTAACTAGTTTTTACTTATTGTTTTGTCATTGTTATGCGACGAAAACAATATTGTCATCTTTTATAGTGAAGTTTATATGTCAGGATACTATTGTTACACCTGTTGTTGTAATACACTTCTAAGGTTTGTTATGTAAACTGCAGTGTATTACATCATTTTATTAGTACATGGTATTTTTTTGAACAGATATCAGGTTAGCATGCTCCTAAAACCCTTACTTATTACAAGATATAGCTTGCTCAAACGACCTATTTCCGAGGGAAAAAAAAGCTTTATAGATCACCCCATTTATGACAGAAGATATCACACGTGAAACCCCGTTTATGACAACAAATTCACGCCCTGAAACCCCCTCTTTTGACAGCAAATATCGTGTTCAAAAAACCTATTTGTGACAGCCAGGCAAACAACTTTTGCCTTAAATCAATGCACCTAAAATTAGCACTAAATAATTAGTTGTCTGGTGTGAAAGTGTACCTTGTATTGGTGCCTGAATCAGGTGGATACCGGTCCCCCTGTTTCGTTGAATGGAATGCGACCCACCAATATCTGATGCTTCACAGAAGGCTGCTAGAAATGGCAACTTAGCAGTGCCGCTTCATACAATATAAGCAATTTTAGTAAGCCATTTAGCAACATAACGATCCTTAAAAGTGTCGATGTGGTGATAATAGAGATTATTGAATCGACGTAACATAAGCCCACTTTTCGACTTATGTTCCAGTTTATGAGCTTATTTTCATGTTTAATGGGATGTTTGTCTAAGCTTATTTATTGGACTTATAAGCTTATTGAGAGTTTCATAAGCTCATAAGCTCGCTTTTTTCAGCCTTATGAGGTTACTAACTTAATCTTAGGGACATTATAAGCACGTAAGCTCAAGTGGATGACCTCATAAGCCCACAAAAGACGTTTAGGTAACACAATACACAATTTTTACATGCTTCTGTTGTGGGTTGAATAGAGATACCTTAAGCAAACTCAAAGCTAAAGATGACAACCACAATGATACCATTATTGCAACCGCACCACACAAATGCCTAAAAATCAGATTCAAATATCCAAAACATTATCAAAAATATAAAAACCAACAACAATGATAGAATATAGAGAATAACATACCTGATTTAACCGCTTTATTCTACGAATTATAATCAGCTCGGTTCAAAAGATCGGTTCCACTCACAGTCAGGCTAATGAACAGTAGCTTTATAACACGCATATTTTTCTAATTTCGGTTCACAATATGAGGCTCAAACCGACTAATAATCGAGAAAAGCGGATACATCCGCCATGGCTGCAAACCTGACAGTTTGCCCCGCCAAGGCGCGGACATTCACGGCTTGAATCGAACCTGTTCAAATTCACCACAACCTCTTTTCCTTCGCAGTAACGCCCTATAGAGATCACATCAGTATAAACGGGAAACAAAACATCGACAAACATACACAAACGTCAAAAAACAAGATGAATGTAAATGTATTTATGAGGCTCAGAGAGCTTAAGGATCGAAAAAAGTGGACATGCGCCGTGGCTGCAAACCTAGTAATTTGCCTCGCCAAAACACGGATGTTCACAACTTTAATCGAACCTGCCCGGATTCATCACAGCCTCTCAAAGTTTGTATCTCGATTATTGAAAGTAACAAATTCTAAGCAGAAACGACAACACAGAAAAAGAAGGGTTAACCCGACATGGCTGCAAATTTAGCAACTTGCCCCGCTAAGATGAAGATAACCTCAACTTATACATTTGCCCGCTAAACTCTACCAAATTGGTTAATTGTAACCATTTTTAATCCAAAAAATAATTTCCCAAACACGTGCCAACAAACACGCAACCACGTGAAATGAATAGTACTCAGATAAGTACACAATCGAGAAAGGAGGACACATCCGCCGTGGCTGAAAACTTAGTAAGTTCGACGAACCACGATACAGAAGATAATCTCACCTTTTCTCAAATCCACTCGACAAACGGGACACTCGGCTGGGCATTCCTTTATTGTTGGTATGTTGCAACTGGCCCAAAAAATTAGGCTAAGGGGTGTTTGATAGCTTCTGAATCACCAAATTCAGTACCCGCCTCAAATTCGGTCAGAGGCTGTGGTGTTTGATAGTCACAATAGAGATGCTGAATGGTCTCACATGCTTCTTAATCATTCTGACTAATATAGATGCAAAGCGATTCAGCAATCCAAATTTGTCAAGATTTCCCATTAATAAACGCATGAAGTGTTTCTCTAACTTTTTGGGTTGCAAGCATTCCTCCAAATACATTTACTTTTTAATCAAAAGTTCACACTTTTTTTAGTTAATATATCCTTATCTTCAATTTTTTAAAAGCCTACTATTATTTACCACAATGAATTTCTAAACTTTAAATTATTTAAGACATGTCAAAATAATTCTTTATACCTGCTCTAGGGATGACAACAGGTCGGGTTCAGAGTGGGTTTTGGTGTACCCGCACCCGCCCCCGCACCCATTGATAATATCACATCTGTACCCGCCCCATTACCCACTGGGTACCGAGTTAATATTATCCATCGGTTTTTCGGGTTTCCCCGCATGTATCGGGTATCCCAAGTTGAATATTCTATGGACAAAATGACGGGTATCAAGAATAAGTCATACTAAAATCCACCGATAAAATAAAGCAAAACACCCGAATATATTATAAAAATTAAAGTTAAAGAAAACAACAATTTAATTCTTTAGAGTAATTCATGTATAACATCCAAATGTGTTAGATAATCAAAATACTTATATAAAAAATACAATGGAAGAAATTATATATATAACCTGCTCACTTTATAACTTCATTGATATCTATTATATTATATATAAGGTTAAATTAGTAATCTAATGTCATTCAGATCGAAATCTAAAAAACATACCAAACAATTTATTCTCATTCAGAACCAAGTTAATTCAGAGCCTCAGTTCAGATCGCTAACTGATTCAGTGCTAAATCATATTGTTTTTTCAAACAGTCTCTAAATCCCACTAAAAGTGTCCCAATACACTACTTTATTGCTGGTTTCGCAGCAGGAAAAATATCAGCCAAACCAACAATAGTTCCAAACACACCCTGCACACAATCCTCAATAAAATATTTGGGATTGCTTACTAATTCAATAGAATGCCAAACCTCGTAAACATCTTTTCCTAACCTACAGCAAACACGGTTCGAACCCGAACCCGAAAACCAATTTTTGTTCCAAAATTTTCCCAACAACTTAATCTTGATTCAGTAAAGTAACTGAGACCTTTAGCACAGTTATAATAAACCAATCTAAGATTTGCAAACAAATGCAAATAAGGACCCAAGTGTACAACTAAAAAGGATACGTTTTCTATAAACTTATAGACACACGCAGAAGAAAACAAAGATCAAATGTTTGTTATACTTTTGTATACCAACAGATCATCAAAAACATACCAAGCTGTAAATCCCCAACAAATCGAGACACCCACAAAACAAACCTCACCCACCTAAGCTCACCAACGTCACATGCCGATCACCATCACCACACACTATGGACAACGGCAACGAAGAAATTGGCGGTATCGAAGAGAGTAGTATTGTGTGTTTCGGTAGGCGGTGAGGTGAGATCAAGAAGAGAAAGTTGAACTTCCCATCCACGTTGGACATATATATACATCAAAATCATATGGCAAAGGATAAGCCACCAAATATACAACCGGAACAAAAATCATGCATGTGGGTTTAGAAGGTGAGAAGAAAGAGGGTTATGTGTTTTTCTTTGGTATGTAGTTGATTTGTGACAAAGATGAAGTGTGTTGGATTTATAGATCAACAAACATGTTCTTAGGACATGTGTGGTGCAAACGAGATAGAAGAGTGTTGTGTGTGGAAAACTTGAATGTGTAATAAAGAGTGGGGCTTATTTCTTTGAGTAGGATCGAGTCAGAAATTTTCCCGCCGGCGATTCATGTATCTAGGATAGAGACTGTGTAATAGAGTGGGGCTACATAGTGGGCTGATTAGTTAGGATTACTGATTAGGATTAAAAATTATTTCCGTATTAAAAAAAAAATAGGAACACATTAAGTTGTCTTTAGTATATAGTTAAATAAAGAGAGAAAAATAAGGTAAAGATTCGATGAGAAATAATTATAATCATATATTTGAGATTTATCGACTCCAATTAGATCATCTCTATTCATTTAGATGCATCACAAATAGTTTTGAAAGTGATTTTGAACTGAGAACGATGCAAAGTAGTACCAGCAACAAATGTGATCCACAGAGGACGAAAAATACATAGGATTTTCTTAACTTGATGAAATATATCTAATAAATGTATATGCATCTAATTTTTAGTTAGAATGTATATTATGGTGCATCTTAAATATTAGGGATGCATCTAATTCAAGTCGATACATCTTTTATGTGTGGTTATAGTCTTCTCTCATCATTCTCATTCTAAAATTTCTTCTCATATGATTCTATGTCGAGAGAAATAATGATTAGATGCATCTATTTTTGTACGTGCATCTAAAATTTGTAGTTGTAGTTTGTTTTCATTCTTCTTATCTTAATTATATTTTTTATTTGATTCTAACTCAACTATAAAGTACGTAAATACTCAGTGGTAAACCATATTATGGAATATATTTACAACCACTCATACAATCATGTAATCATAGGAGAAATGTGCTTTGACCGCTCCCAGTTTCATGCATGGCACTCATGTCTCCCTTAAGCTTGTTTCATTTTGGATGAAAAAGTATCGAGATCATCTAAAGTTGATATGAATATGACCGGTAATGTTACTTCCCAATTAAAAGGAAAATTGGGTACCTCAATACGCCTCATTGTTTTGTTTGGGAGACAACATTACCGATCATGTTTATATCAACTTGAGAGAATCCTAGACCAATGAAAAAGCCAAATGAATCTGGCTGTGTGTAGGTTGTTCCCTTTAACACTTAATACAACTAAATTTAAACACAACTCTCATTTATAACTACGTATATTTCTTTTAAAAGTTTCTAAACTGCACATCAGTGAGGTGTATGAAATCGCAAAGGCCGAAAAGAAAATGGAGATGAGAGTGGTTAATACCTAATAAAGAACCTTAGCAATTACTAGTCATACATGTATCAACCTTAATCTTGTTTTTCTAGCTTTAGTCTAGAACTATACTATCTCATTGAACGTCGAGTATCCCTAGCCAGTGAAAAAGGATTGACTCCACTTCTTTTTTAGCTTGAATCCAAAATTAGAAGAGGAAGGAAGCCATGATCTGTCTATCCCATTAATTCGCTAGCCAATAAATTGATTACTCTTTCTGGAACTGTGAGCGATGACACCAGGTCTAGTTGAGAAATGTGATTGCTTTATAATTTCTCAAATTATAAGTCTTGCCAAAGCCCTAGACTGGAATGAAGTTGTCTAGCTGAAACTCATATTTGATTTTGCTTTTCATCTCTTGTTCTCTTTTCTTAGTTAGGTTTGATAAAGTACAAGATATAGCTTAACTAATATACTAAGATTATAGCTAAAGACTAGCAATGAGAGTGTAAAACCGTAGAGGGGGTGAATACGGTTTTCTTGACTTCTTTGAAGTTCATAAAACTTCAAGTCTTGAAAGAGCCGAGTGGTGTATTAATCTACTTTGCAAAGAGAACAATAAGTAGATAGAGAGAAGAAGAGAGAAGAAGAGACACCACGATATATACTGATTCGGGAAGGGGGGGGGGGGGGTTTAGACCCTCCGTACGTCTAGTTGTGAATCCATGACACCGATACTATTCCTAGTATAATCCTTATGGTGGACTACAAACCGTATTATAAATTAACTCCACCAACTTTCAACAAAGCTCGGCGCTCACAAAGAAGAGTTACTACCTACGGTATTTGTGAGAACTCATATTTTTGAAAGCTAATATTTTATTCCAATTCTTGAGTTTTGATTAAAATAATAGTTTTATATTATTGTTATTGCTATGTCGGTAAGTATTATCGTTTTTCACCGTTTCGTTTGCATTTATCCATTCATAATGAACAAGGAAGTGGAGTTGTAATACCCTGAATTTAAGGTCACTATATATTTCGAGCTTATGAATATTATATAAATTCTTGGAATTTATTCTTTTAATTATTTTGTCGATTTTGGTGAAAATCGTCTGTTTTGAGTAAAAAGAGTTATGTGATAAAAATTTAACCGTTTTTGAGCAACGAGAAATCAACGACTCCGTAAACGGGCCTCGAGTGCCAAATAATTTCTGTTTTTGTAATTTTATTTATTTTCTATTTAATATTGCACATTGACGATAATTGCGTTTTAGGAAAAAGTATCGGGCTAGAAATGGTTTTAGGGCCCGAGAATGATAGGTAATATTAGTTAAGAGAGAATGGGCCAAAGCCCACTCCCTCTTCCCCCTTCTTAGCCGGCGGGCCCAAACCAACACACATAGAGTACACCGATCTTCTTTTTTTCTCTGCTCTTCTTCTCTGTTCGACACAAGCATTCACAAAGCCACCATCAACACCTTCTAATCTTCATCAAATCCCCTCCCATTTTATCCTAAAACCTTTATAAATTAACCCTAATCAACCCTTATAAATTTTAATCAACCATGCATAAAGTTTTCAAGATTTTTAGTTTTTATAAAGATTAGTCATCCTCAAGATTATTAAATTGTAGTGGAAGAATAGAGTGCTAGTGATTAGTGAAGATTGTTGCTCAAGAAAAATTAGGGTTTTGGTGTTTGGGGACCTTGTAGCCGCGGCCAAATTCAAGAAAAACCATAGGGGTTTTTGTTTGATCATCTACCATTATCTATTGTGCTACATTGTGGGTAAAAATTTCTTAAATTTCTATTTTGATTAAATATATATATGATACATGTTATGAAATTGTGTGTTGAGAATCCTTGTTAGTATAGGCATTGTATGTTCTTGAGTAATTCAATGATTTAGCATGTTGAGAATGTTGGGTAGGCTAGTTTAGGCGTGTTGAGTATGTTTTTGATGCGAGAAAATGGTGAATTGAAGGTGTTATTAAACATCAATTTAGACCAGAAAGTTCAGGTGAGTGTGGGAAAATTTGTGTTTTGATTGGACAAGTTTAGACCTAGGAATAGCGTAGGCCTTCTTCATAGCTTCGCGACGCTAATTCGCGCGTCTTGTAACTCTTAAAAATGAATCCTAGGCGCAAATTTGAAGTTAGAAAAACTTTCGGCAAAAATTCTGCACACCCTGTTTTGGATCCGAAATTTAGGCAGACTTTAGGAGGTCATAACTCGGTCATGCCGATAGCAATGATAGATTTGCAGGACATATTAGATAACTACATCGAATGTACTTTCCAACGAACTACGCCTCACCGAATTTCATGGATTTTAAGTGGGTCAAAAGGCAATTGCAAACCTGGGTGCCAAAACTGGGTTTGCTGTCCTGATTTTCAGTTGTAGTAATAGGCTGTGCTGGCGGGTCAAAACATTATATTTTTCTATGAAATTTGAACTGGAAGTTCCCCATGATATGTGTGACCTTCTGGAATTTTTCCAGATTTTTATGATTTTTTTTCAAGGGCCATCTGCTGTCCTACATTTGCAAAGTTTCTGCAGAACCAAATATGAGCATTGTACATTGGATCATTCTTTGAAAATAGTTAAGATGATCATTGAGTTTAACGCCAACTATAGTGAGTTATCAATACACATAGGTATTTGGAAATAAGAGATGAACAATAAGAGAAGTCATTTGGTGTTTCGTTAGTCGATAATTAGTAACTAGAAAAATTGGCAAAATTTTAGCAAATGCAAGATAGAAGATTTTTAAGTTGTCATGGATTCTCAACATAGAATTTTTATACATGTAAGATTATATATACATGTTAATCATGTATTGTGTTATATGTAAAAGTATACTTATGTTATTAAAGTTAATTCCTAAAATATGGTTTATTATTTTTCTTATAGGTCGGGTTTAACTTGTCGCTTCCTTCTTTTTCACGTGATTTCTCGGTTGGCACTTCTTTTCACGGTGAGTACATAGCCCCCCTTTTTCCATGAATACCTTGTTTTAAAATCACGGGGTGAGATTACATGATTGGAACACAAGCATTGATTTTTATCAACTGCATGCTATCTGAAATTATTATTGCCTAAGTCCCTTTCTGCTAGTTGTTTGCCCCGGAAATCATGAACTGTTAAATCACATTAGTGAGCGCGAATGTTATGGGTGGATCCATCGGGACTGACTATCCCCGTCCGTCATGATTATGGTTTGTATAGCCTGTGACGCATTTACATTTGAGATACTTGAGGTAGTTGCAGAATACCTTACATTAGGGGCTCATGAGTTAAGGTTTCAGTGTCATGTACTTAGTGCAATAATACTTGATTTTTCCCCCCCATGAAACTACTATATACTTGTGTTCCTGTTCCTATGATATTTATTTAAACCTATGTTATTCACTCAACTTTTGTTGACGTTTTCTCATGTTTAATCTCAGGTAATAATGCTTAACTTTGAAGGTTGGAAGCTCGATGGATATCAAGCGGATGGGCGTTCTTGTGTTGTTTTAAAAATGGTGCTTGTTGGTCAAGTCATGTGACTTAAAAACTTTGTCGTTGTCAGTCGTGTTTAAACTTATGTCATGTATGGTACTTTAAATTGTGGGCCCGCGTATAACTCTGATATTTTGTCAAGCACCGTAATGTATGACTTTTCATGTTTTGTTGTGACTTGTAATCCTAGAGTCTTGTATGATGACGTGGTACCCCCATGACCCATGACCCGAATATATTCCGCATTTTGGGGGTCTCACAGATTGGTACCAGAGCCTAGGTTATAGGGAACTAAGGTCGTTTTCAAAACTTAGTCTATAACCAAAAGTTCAAAAGTCTACATTTTCGTTGGGTCAAAAAACACAGAATCGCCATCGCTATTCGATATCCACCGGGTAACCTTAAATCCTTACTTGTTATTTATGATTGATATTATAATGTTTGTTACATGAATACGTTAAAATATTACCTTATCGTAGTACGTTCATTTCTCATTTAAATAACGTATGAAGTATTGAATTATGCCTATCGATATCATGACATTATTTATGATCATTTTCAATGTATATTTTACTCGATCCTAAATCTCTCGTGCTCATTATATATTTTCCCTCTCATGTTTACGTAGTTCGGGATTACTATCTTTTGTACATTCCACTAAACTATTAGTGACAGTTTGTACTACTATGATGATTGCGAGTATTTTATTAACCCTTTTATG
>BQNB010083951.1:15275-28896 GCA_026074375.1 Tanacetum coccineum
AATTTCTTAATGATGATCCATCATCACCACCTCTCCCTCCACAAGAACTTAAAATTGTTGAACCTAAAAATGAAAAATCTTCTATTGATGAACCACCCGAGGTTGAACTTAAGGACTTACCGCCTCATCTTGAATATGCATTTTTGGAGGGTACCGACAAATTACCCGTCATAATCGCTAAAGACTTGAAAGATGAGGAGAAAGCCGCTCTCATAAAGGTTTTAAAGTCACACAAGCAAGCCATTGCTTTGAAATTATCCGACATTAAGGGTATTAACCCGGAATTTTGTACACACAAGATTCTAATGGAGGATGACTTCAAACCGGCGGTTCAACACCAAAGAAGGGTCAATCCTAAAATCCATGAGGTGATCAAAAAGGAGGTTCTTAAACTCCTTGATGCCGGATTGATTTACCCTATCTCGGATAGTCCTTGGATGAGCCCCGTTGTAGGATATTGGATATCATAACACAATCAATGATCTAGGGGTTGGCCTACTTTGTAGAGAGAGAAAGTGAGTTCTAGTGAGAGAAACTACACCTTATGTGTGTGTATTATAAAATGATCAACCCCTTCCCATGGCTGGAAAGGGGTATAAATACATGAGTTTTGTACCCCTAAGTGGGCTATAGAGTGGGCTAACATATGGGTAAAGACCCGGCCCAACACCATAAGTTATACGATAACTTAAACGATTAATATTAAGGCTACGAGCTAACCTATGCTAGACATTACATGGGGTGACCGAGTCTTTTACATGGATTTTCATAACCCTTTTCCATAAAAAACGGACTTAAATGACCAAAAACATACCCAAAAATACATTGTATTTGTATGTTTTACTTATATTGTGCAGGAAACGGATATCCGACAAAAGGACGAAAAATCAAGCGAAAAACGGACAAAACCGAGCACGGAATGGAAAAGCGTGGAAAAGACAAAGTCAAATCGAAGCCAAAGACCAAAAAGTCCAGTCCCCGACAAAGGTCAAAGTCAAAGACCAAAGCCGTAATCGAAGAAGACCTTAATGGGCCCACCCTTACCCATCTAATGGGCCGGGGTAGCCCATTAAGGGTACATTTGAAGACCAAATGGGCCTTTACTTCTCAACGGGCCCAATACTAAACAAATAACCCAATACCTTTTAGTTATAAGCCCACAAACAAGTTAAGGGGCTGAATCTGCCAACCCCTCAAACTCATATCTCACAAGGACTACCCATGAAATAAACTATATAACCCTCAAGGACTATTTTTACCAACTGCCAAAGTTTAACACCACAAGGACCTTACTTGCAATAGACCATATAACTTTCAGGGACCATATATGCCAATCCCCCAAAATAATCCACCCTGCCCAATTTTAAACACATAAACCCTAACCCTCACCCAATTTTCCCGCCAAACCACTATTCATCATCTCCCCCACCACCACAACCTGCCAAACTATCAACCCCACACCCACATGGGCTGATTATCCAAGCTGGCAATCCCAAACCACCTTATTGGCTGAAAATGATCAAGGGACAAGATTTCAAGACTTGGGGACAAAGGAAAAAGGATGGCTGAGATGACTCATGATTTTCTACTCACACATGAAGCACAAGGCCTCATTTGTCTCTACAAAGAAACACAAAAGGAAGAAGACAAAAGAAAAATGAAGACAAGTTCTTAGTCGTTTTCTATATAATAGCTCTTTGTAAGCCCTTGTAGGCAGTTAGTATCAGTGAGTAATATCTTAGTTTTAGTTTTAACTTAGCTTAAAAAGTTGTATTTCATTTTTCTTTAAGTATTGTAATCCTTTTTTATGAAATATTAAGCATTTGGTTCATAATTTGTTTTCAAGTATCAAGATTTGTTCCAAGTTTTTAAAAGCTCACATTAGCTAATTTAAGTCTTCATAAGCCATTTTATATCCTGTTCTTATAAAATTAACTTAGATATATAAACAGCTAAGAAAACATAAAAAAATCTCACCCCTTAAAAATACCTCAGCTGAAAAATTGGATGATAAGCTGATTTGGAAGAGCTTATAGACCCTCAACAGCTTGTTTTATACAAGCTGGAGCGTGTAGAACCTTTTTTTTACCCTGTTTAACCAAGGGTGAGGTAAGTCTCATTTTTCAATTTTTTTTTTGGCATTTTACTGTAGCTTAGCTTTTTGTTGCTTATTCCTTGATTTTTTTGCTTATCAAAGCTTTGTTATGCTTATTTGTTCTTTATTAATGTTTTAATGCTCTTTGTTTAGGTTTTAGCTCATATCTGCAATGAAGGAGTTAATGAGTCAACTCCAAGAATTACTCGATAAGGGTTTTATTCGCCCTAGTAGTTTGCCGTGGGGAGCACCAATCTTATTTGTTAAAAAGAAGGATGATAGTATGCGAATGTGCATAGATTATCGAGAATTAAATAAAGTCACAATGAAAAATACATATCCTCTACCGAGGATTGATGACCTTTTTGACCAACTTTAAGGCGCTAGGTAGTTTTTGAAGATTAGAGATTCGTTCGGTTATCATCAATTGGAAAGTCTGAGAGGCAAATGTACATAAACGGCTTTAGAATGCGTTATGGGCACTATGAATTCGTTGTCATGCCCTTCGGCCGTACAAATGCACCGGCGATTTTCATGGACCTTATGAATCGAGTATGTAGGCCAATGTTGGATAGGTCCGTTATTGTATTCATCGATGATATTCTCGTCTATTCCAAAATAAGAAGAGCCATGAAGTTCATTTACGAGAGTCTTAGAAACCTCCGAAAAGAAAGATTGTATGCCAAATTCTCTAAATGTGAATTTTGGTTGCAAGAAGTTCAATTTCTCAGTCATATCATAAACTCCAAAGGCCTCAAGGTTGATCCGGCTAAGATTGAAGCGATAATGAATTGGCAAGCTCCAAAGAATATTGGTGAAATTTGAAGTTTTCTAGGTCTTGCGGGTTACTATCGAAGATTCATTAAAGGTTTCTCTAAGATTGCTTCATCACTAAATAAGCTCACAAAGAAGAACACTTCTTTTGAATGGGATGGAGAACAAGAAGAAACTTTGCCACTTTACGAAAGAGGTTATGTGAGGCTCTGATTCTTGTGTTACCGGAAGGAACCGAAGATATGGGTTGTTATAGTGATCATCTATTTCTGGTCTCGGATGTGTTCTTATGCAACGAGGTAAAGTTACCGCCTATGCCTTGAGATAATTAAAAAATCAAGAAGAGAATTATCCAACTCATGATCTTGAATTCGCGGCGGTGGTCTTTGCTTTGAAGATTTGGAGGTGTTATCTTTATGGTGTGAAATTTACAATTTACACCGATCATAGAAGTCTTCAATACTTCCTAGAAAATAAAGATCCGAACATGAGCTAACGAAGGTGGCTAGATTTGCTAAAGGATTATGATTGTGAAATACGTTATCATCCGGGTAAGGAAAATGTAGTAGCAGACGCGTTGAGTCGAAAAGAAAAAGAAAAAGTTACGAGAATTCACTCATTACGTATAATCGTGACTTCTAACCTTTTTGATAGAATAAAAGCGGCTCAAGTGGAAGCGTTGAGAGAAGAAAATAGGAAAGATGAGCGAATTACATCTTACATCCCTCATCTTGTAGACGATGGTCAAGGAATTAAACTCGACAAGGAAGAATTTACATTCCTTTCCGGAGCAATGTCAAAGAGTTACTATTGGAAGAAGCACACAAGTCAAAATATTCAATTCATCCGGGAGCTACGAAAATGTATCTTGATTTGAAGAGGAATTATTGGTGGCCAGGTATGAAAATACATTGCGTTAAATGTGTAGAAAGGTGATTGATGTGTTTGAAAGGTTAAGGCCGAGCATAAAAGTTCGTATGGAAAAGTTCAACTTTTAGAAATCCTGTATTGGAAATGATAGGAAGATTACTATTGACTTTGTAACTAGTTACCAAAAGACAACAAAGAAAGCCATGATGCGATTTGGGTCATAGTAGATCGTTTGACGAAAAGTGCTCATTTTATCCCTATTCGAGAAGACATGCCCGTTCATAAGTTAGCAAAAATCTACGTCAATGAGATCATCGCACGTCATGGAGTACCCGTTTATATATTATTTCGGATAGAGAATAGACGAATTTTACTACTGATTTTTTTTATGCAAGATTTTCAGAAGAGTTAGGCACAATTCAAACATTATAGGACATGCTTCGAGCTTGTACAATTCAAACATTATAGGACATGCTTCGAGCTTGTACAATTGATTTTGGAGGAAATTGGGATGACCATCTACCTTTGGTAGAATATGCTTATAATAATAGCTACCACGCGAGTATTAAGATGTCACCTTATGAAATGCTTTACGGAAGAAGATGTAGAACGCCGGTATGTTGGGATGAAGTAGGAAGTAGGGAGTTAGCGAGCACGGATTTAGTCTTAGCAAGATGTAGTCTTAGCGACAACCAAGAAGATAGAAACCATTCGCGAAAGATTAAAGGAAACACAAAATAGGTGGAAAAGTTATGCCGATAAAAGAAGAAAACTGATTGAATTTAATGTCGGAGACTTTGTCATGCTAAAAGTCTCTCCATGGAAGGGTGTAATGCAGTTAAAAAACAAATGGAAATTTAGCCCAAGATTTATAGGGCCATTTAAGATTTTAAAAAGAGTCGAGAACGTAGCTTATACTTTAGAACTGTGATTCGTAGTTTTACACACGTAAAATATATATAAAATATAATACTTTTAAAAGAGAAATTAAGAAAATTACCAAGTTACCCTTGATAAAATTCACTCTCAAAAATATATATAATATAAAATACGTATGTTTAACCGGGTAAGTATGATCTCCCGGGTCGTTTCCCCAACGACTAGTGAAATTGAAACCACGTTTAGGTTCGGATTCTGATTCGAATGAAACAAAGATATTTTGGATAAGCTATTACTACGAAATTAAGAAGCAAATAATGACAATTAAACAAGTAGACAAATTTTAAAATTCCCTAAAAATGTAAACTAAAGTTTCACTAGATAAAGAAAAATTGCCGAAAATTATTAAAAATAAAAGCCCTAATTTTAATCTTTTTATAAAAGTTTAATTGAACTAATTAAAACTTAACCCTAATTATTAATTAAAACTTAATAAACTAATTTAAAACGTAACTAATGGACTAATGGTGCAAAAGTCTAGGAGACTAATAGAGAAACTAACAGACTAACGGAGGGACTAACTGAAAAACAACTAAGATTGAAAAGTTACACTTTCTACCCTGAGAATCTACCCCGATAACAAGCTAAGGCCCAAATTATGGTGAAATTTGAAAAGTGCTTAAAATGAAAAAAACTCAAAGAAGCAAAGTTGAAGAGGGAGCTAGTGGGAACAACTTTAACAAAAGCACTATAGCCTGAAACTCAAAGATAAGCTCTAAAAAGAGCTTATTAATAAGCTGTTACAGAAACTAGGGGTTTGGCCTATGTTTTACTAAAACAGCGATTGCGAGCTCAAATAAAGCTTAAATTTAAAAAGGAAAAGTGATTTAGAAAGCTAATGATGTGCTTAATCTAAAAATGCAAAGAAATTAAAGCTTAAACTACTTTTATGCTACTGAAATTGATCAAGAACTAAGCAAACTCAAGAAATAAGCAAAGAAATACACAGTTGAAATAAGCTAAAAACCTTAATAAGCTAAACTAGATTCTAAAACTTTAAGAACTTATTAACCTACTTGCTATCCATCAAAATAAGCTATAAAATCTAAACTTATAAGAAAATTAAACAAGTTTAGACTCTACTTAAGTTCCTACTGTTTTTGGAATTTTCAGACTTTTTATTACTTTTGACAGCTAAATTAAACTAAGAAAATAAGCTAGAAACTGCAAATAAAGACTTAAAATGTATTAAGCTCTATGAAAACTTAAATTCTACTGAATTTGATAAGCTAAATCCTAAAATTACTTATCTAAATGAGGCTGAGAACACAGCAGTACTAACTAAGGTTAGTACTGGTATAGTAAAAGTTACATCATACTTTCAAGATTACAGTACTGCTGATGCAATTTGATTTTTTAAGAAAGCATGAAATAACAACATAAAGAAAAACAAAAACTAAATTCCAATACTAAAAGCTAAAGCTAAACCAAAATCTAAAACTAACAGTATTAACTTAATGAGGAGCAGAACTAACATTGGAAGTATAGAACTGGTATTGCAAAGGTTCAGCCAGTACATACTTGGAAAGTTAGTACTGCTATGTAAAATCCAGAGTGCACTAACCAAACACTACCTTTAAGACTATGACAGGTATATGTAAAGCTTTTAAAGAGAATTATAAATGAACTATACTAAAATACCAGATAAAAGACTATCTTAAAACAAACTTAGCAATCATGAATAAACAGCTGAATACTAAAATTCTAAGATCTAACTAATAAACTAAATATATTTTAGGATTTAGCAAGTTATGACAAAATTTAAGACTAAAGATCTATAACGACTTTAAAGCAAAAACAGATGAAGACCACACAACTAATAATTACTAGAAGAGACATTTAAACCCTAATAAGCAAAGAAAAACAAATAAGCAAAAATAAACTAAACTAAAGCAATTTAAACCTGAATTTTAGAAGAAATGAAAAAGGGAAACTTAACTGATTTCCCCCTTTAGCTAAACAAAAGGAACCAATAAAGGCAGCTACCAAGCTCTCTAGCTTATGATTAAGCTAGAGTATAAGTCCTTGGGATCTCTTCCAATGTAAGATCCCCTTCCAAAATCCTCAATAACAAGAGATCCATAATAGATTAAACTGATTTAAGGTTTAGATAAGATTAATATCGAATTCAAACAGCTCTATTTCAGCTTATAGACTAAAAGAGCTTAATATGAGCTTATTGAGATAATTTTGGCTTATTAAGAGAGCTTATGACTTTAAATGAGAGCTAAGAAAATGAGATTTAAAACACTAAAGACTGAATTTCATTAATTAAAGAAGCTGATTACAATACTTGAAAAAGGAAAATTACATAAAATAAAAACACGAATTTAAGCTAGACTAAATTACTAAAAACTAGATAAAAAGAAAACTAGATATGATGTATGAGAGGATGAGGCCTATTTATAATGCCCAGCTGAAGCTTCTAGGACCTCTAGCCTTGCTCACCAAACTTTTAATCTCTGCCATTCATTTCTTCAATCATTTGATCATCAATTGTGGCCGTTTGATTAAGATGTGGACACTTGAGGATTGCCAGCGTGTCATTCTCTTGATGTGACGTTTGTGTTAGTTTTGTGAGTGAGTTTAGCACAAAACCCACATAAATTTGTGCTTTCTCCATGCTTACGAGGCATTGAGCTTGAGCTAGTAAGTAATCCCTTGTGGGGGGGGGGGGGGGGGGGGGGGGGGGGGGGGGGGGGGGGGGGGGGGGGGGGGGGGGGGGGGGTGGGGGGGGGGGGGGGGGGGGGGGGGGGGGGGGGGGGGGTGATTAGACTAATTTGTCCTTGCATTTGTGCTTGAGCTTCCTTGAATTGACCAACGCACCCTTTAATTTGGATTTGCCCTCTAATTTGATAGCGAGGTAATTTTGGGAACGATGGGTGAACAGTAAATGTTCCCGCTCCTTCTTCGACAGTTAAAACTGTTGGAGTTTGAGAAGTTTGCACATTTGGTCCTTGTCTTTCTTTTCTCTCTCTCAAGTTATAAATAACTTTCGAGAAATGCAAGAATGGCCCTTGGAGAAGTTATAAAAGGAAATGGGCTAAGGCTTTGGTCTTTTGGGGCTTCGGCTTTGTACTCTTTTGATTCTCGTGTCCGTGTTTGCTCGCTTTTGACTGTTTTCTTGTGATTTTTGACTTATCCGTACCTGCACACACAAAACACAAATACAAGCATATTTTTGCCATTTTTGGTCTGTTTTGGGTTTAATTGGGTTATTTTAAGTATAAATAGATATGTGTATTTTACACTTATCAAAATTCCCCAAACTAAACGATTGTGTGTCCTCACGCAATATCACATGCCTTATAACCAAATATCTCGAAGCTTCCCCAAACTAAACCTTTGAAAAGTAGCAAAGATTTTTTTGTTGAGAGAAATAAGAGATCACAAGTTATAAAACACCCGAATTCCCATTTTCTAAGATTTTTCTCTTTTTATGATTTTTCTTGATAATTAATTACCTAACTACAACTTATTTGTTTTGACATAATGTATTGTTTTCATTACCTCATTGGTAACTTTGAGGATCATAGAACAAAAAGCACAATTAAGTGTCTAAAAGATAACTTCATCATCCCCGATTTTTCACTTCTCCCATGCTAAGCTTAAAAATAAGATCACCGTTAATTACGAACTAAGATGCTAAGACTACTTATAATTATAACTTGTGAATTCTTCTTCCCGACATAAATCATATATTTAGGTGTGTGTGTTCAGATTAATTTAAACCATTAAATTCACATATTAGATAGTTGAAATCCGACCAAGCTTTACACATGGGCCTTTTGGGCTAATATGTTAATCACTTAGAAGAATCACAACTCAAAGCAAACAAAAACCTACTTAGCTAAGACATCGTTGGTTCACTTGTCCCATAAATGACTTTCTTCTCTAGCGATCCCACCGTCATCGGGTAAGTGCTAAGGCTTTTGACACCCCATCCGGAGAATACTAATCGAAACGCAAGAATTTCCGATGAAAAAGCTTTGTAGACTTTTGCAAACCTTAGTTCAAAAAGAATACCTTGGTTTTAGAAAATGAAACTTTTACTATTTATTTTCTAACTTTGCAACTTTATTATTCACTATTTATTAGGCTAGGAATTGGTATCACTTTTCTTTCAACGACACATCGGCCTCGCCTCCGACAAGAGCTCGCGTACTTATTATGATACCAACCCTAAATATACATCCTCCATCCTTTCTTTCGATGTCACATCGGGAGCGAACCGACAAATGCCCATGTACTTTATTGCGATGGAGTTTGTATATTAATTATTAACACTTAAGGATTTATAACTTGCATCCTTTTTATTTACCAACTACATTTTTTTTTTTATTTTTTTTATTTGCAAATAGTAAAAATTTCGTATTTAGAAAACCAAAGTATAAACTTGAACTAAAATTCTTATTTACCAACGATATTTGTCTCATCATCGATAAAGCTTTTTTTCTCTAAATATGTTGATTAGACTTTTAAGAGTAAAACTCTAATTTGCAAAAATTAAAGAGAACACGTATAATTAATCATTTTAAGAGCTTCGGGGAAGAAAAATCACAAGTTATTCTTATAAGCCTTTAAGTTTTCCAAATAAACTTTGTTTAGCATCCTAATTCGTAAACAACACTATCATCTCTTATTCTTCACAAAAGATATTTGCAAATACTTAGCCTATATAAAATCCAACTTGGCATATTTAAAATCTACTTGAGATTAGCACAAGTCTTCATTTACTAATGATTTCAAGTCTAGCATGTTTAAAGTCTACATGAGACTAGCACAAACTATCATCATTAATTGTTAAGGAAGGAAAGCTAGAACCTCACACGTACGATCGGGTCAAAAATTACTTCTTATTCTTACCAGCGGAAAACCTACATTTAAGTCTTAACACTTTTTTTTTTTTTTTAATTTATTTTTTATTTATTATTATTATTATTTTTTTTTAACTAAAAATTTAAAATTTTTGCTATTTTTGTGGGAAAACGGGTACGTGAGAACAAAACAATAAGCAAGTAACATCAAATCGATAGATTCCCTTCCCCAAACTAAAACGAAACATTATCCTCAATGTTTAAAGTCGGGTCTCTACGAAAATCTAAGCCGTTTATGAAGTATGCAAAGATAAACGTTAATCGATAAGATGAAAGGATATGGATTTCCCCAAACTAAATTCAAACAAAGGATGAGAAGCTCGAGTAGAACGGGAAATAACACCGGACACGAGAGGCTTCATTGAATTTGTTAGGAGAGTCCTGCAAAAATCTCAACAAACAAGCAACAAACATCGAGAAATCGGAAAGAGAACAAGCCTCTCTCAACACAACACATTAGATAATAAAATAGATAGAAAGAAAATAGAATGGTTAAGCATTGGGCTGAAACTCCCAGAAGCGGTTGTTTTTGATCACCGAGTCACAAGCTCGACTCGATCCCTGAATTTAGTTGTCCTTAGGGAAAGTCTGGAGGTCCGGGATAACCAATGGTGGTGTATCCCCTCCATAGTAGTGCTTAAGACGGTGGCAGTTGACTTTGAAATTAGAACCATCGGCATGAGACAACTTGGCAGTGCCATAAGGATAAACTTCAGTGATTGTGAAAGGTCCAGACCAACGGGACTTGAGCTTTCCGGAGGAAAATCTTAATGGAGTTGAAAAGAAGGACTTGATCACCAACATTGAAGATCGGGTCTTTATCTAGGAATACTGTAGTTTCTTTGTCTTCTCCTTGTAGATTAGCGGGGAAATTCCTTGTAAGCTTGGAAATCCACGAAGCTCGCTAAGTTCATTGAGCTGAAGCTTTCGATGATCGCCCGCGGTCTTTAAATCGAAGTTGGCATGCTTGAGAGCCCAATATGCTTTGTGTTCTAGCTCAACTGGTAAGTGACATGCTTTTCCATAGACTAACTTGTACGGAGTACATCCAATTGGAGTTTTGTAAGCGGTTCTAAAAGCCCATAATGCTCATCTAGTTTGATCGGACCATGAAGCACGGTTTTCATCCGGACCGTCCTACTCTAAAATTCTTTTGAGACACTCGATTCGTGACTTAACTTGACCACTCGTTTGAGGGTTGGTAAGGAGTCGATAGGACGATGGGTTGACACCATATTTAGTACATAAACCTTATAAGTGTAAAATAAAACATATCGTTATGTACATAAATAACCCAATTAAACCCAAAACAGACAAAAAGTGGCAAAATATGCTTTGTATTGTTGTTTTGTGTGTGCAGGTATGCGTAGTCAAAAATCACAGTAACAGTCAAAGTCAAGCAAAATACGGCACGAGAATCCAGACAATTGTACAATGAACCAAGCATCAGACCAAGCCTTAGCATAAATCCTTTTTTTAAACGAAATCACAAGGACCAATCTTGCAAATCCCGAAAGTTATTTATAACTTGAAAAAGGGAAAAAAATAAGAGAAGGACTGAAAATGTAAAAAGGCCAAACTCCAACAGTTTTAACTGTCTACAATAGGCGGGAATCCCATTTACTATTCACCCGTCTCCCCCATTTCACCATCCAGTCAAAAACAAAGGGCTTTTGTAAATTAAAGGGTGCGTTGGTCAATTCAAGGAAGCGCAAGCACAAATGAAGGGTCAAATTAGTCTAATCAAGAGGATATCTATCACTAGGCCCAAGCACTCAAAGGGCCACGTAATCAAAGAAAAGAAGCACAAATTTAGGTGGTGTTTAGTGCTAATCACTCACAAAACTAACACAAACGTCACATCAAAGAATGCCAGCCTGGCAATCCTCAGGTGTCCACAAAATGATCCAACGTCCCACAATATAGATCAAATGATTGAAGAAATGATTGGCCAGGATTAAAAGTTTGGTGAGCAAGGCAGAGGTCCTAGAAGCTTCAGCTTGGCACTATAAAAAGGCTCATTCTCACACACACAAGGGATCCGTTTTTTTTATCTAGTCTTTTCTTTTTATCTAGTTTTTAGTAATTTTGTCTAGCTTAAATTCGTGTTTTTATGTAATTTTCCTTTTTCAAGTATTGTAATCAGCTTCTTTAATTAATGAAATTCAGTTTTTAGTGTTTTAAATCTCATTTTCTAAGCTCTCATTTAAAGTCATAAGCTTTCTATAAGCTAAGTTGTCTCAATAAGTGAATTCAGTATTAATCTTATCTAGACCTTAAATCAGTTAAACCTATTATGGATCTTACTAAATTTGAGCTTTTGGAAGGGAATCTTAACTTGGAAGAGATCCCAAGGACTTTACTCTAGCTTATCCAATAAGCTAGAGAGCTTGTAGCTGCCTTTATTGGTCCTCTTGTTCCTTATTAATAAGCTAAGGAGCTTGTAGCTGCCTTTATTGGTCCTCTTGTTCAGCTAGAGGAGTTTGTAAGTTTCTCTTTCATTTTCCTTTAAAATTCTAGTTTTAAATAATGATATTATTGCTTGCTATGTTTAGATCTATTTATTTGCTTATTCTCTTTGCTTGATTAGTGTTTAAATATCTCTTCTAGTGCTATTTAGTTATGTGTTTTATTCTGTTTTTGCTTAAATAGTTATAGATCATTAGTTACTAATTTCTGTCATAAAAACTCATAAAATCCAAAAATATTAGCTTAATTAGTTAAGATCTTAGAATTTTACTTATTCAGTTGTTTAATCATGATTGCTAAGTTTGTTTTAATCTAGTTTTTATCTGGTATTTAGTACTTGTTCATTAGATTTCTCTTAAAAAGCTTTTCTCAACTCTGTCATAATGACAAAGGAGTGTTTGGTTTAGTGCACTCTTGATTTGCACTAGCAGTACTAACCTCAGTTAGTACTGCTGAACCTTTACACTACCAGTACTAACCATAAGTTAGTACTGTTAGCTTTTATTTTCAAGTAGGATTAAGTTTAGCTTTAGCTTATTTTAAAATTAGTTTTAGCATTTATTATCTAGCTTATTTCATAGCTTATTTTGTTCTTAAAAGTCAAATTGCATCAGCAGTACTTTCACTTGAAAGTACTGCTGAACTTTTACACTAGCAGTACTAACCTCAGTTAGTACTGCTGTGTTCTTAGCTTAATTTAGAACAGTATTTTAGGATTTAGCTTATCAAATTTAGTAGGACTTGAGTTTTAATATAGCTTAATACATTTTAAGTCTTGATTTGCAATTTCTAGCTTATTTCCTTAGTTTAAATTTTGCTGTCAAAAAGTCATAAAAAATCTAAAAGCAGTAGGAACTTAAGTGGAGTCTAAACTAGTTAATTCAGCTTTTAAGTCTAGATTTTATAGTTTATTTAGATGGATAATAAGTATATTAATAAGTTCTTTAAGTTTCAGAGTCTAGTTTAGCTTATTAAGTTTTCTAGCTTAATTGGAGTTTGTGTTACTTTGCCTATTTCCGGAGTTTGCTTATTTCATGATCGATTTCAGTAGCATTAAAGTAGTTTAAGCTTTAATTTCTTTTCATTTAAAGATTAAGCTAATCATAAGCTAATTAGAACTTCTTTCCTTTTTTATTTTGAACTAGTTTTGAGTTTTTTATAGCTTATTTTCTAAAACCAAGGGTTAAGCCCTCCTTTCTGTAACAGCTTAAAGATAAGCTCTTTTTAGAGCTTATCTTTGAGTTTCAGACCATAGTGCTTTTGTTAATTTTGTTCCCACTAGCTTCCTTTACAACTTTGCTTTTATAAGTTTTTCATTTTAAGCACTTTTTTAATTTCAACTTATTTTTAAGCTTTAAAAGGACCATTAGTGTAGTCGGGGTTAGGCCTCAGGGTGAGTTTTGTAATTTTCTCATTTTCTTTGTTTCGTAGTTAATCCTTGTCCATTAAAGTGTTTTTCCCCGTTAGTCCTTTTCCTTTTTGAACCATTAGTCCTTAGTTTAGAATTTAATTAAGTTTATTAGTTTTAATTAGTAATTAGGTTTAATTTTAAATTAGTTTAATTAAACTTTTATAAATAGATAAAAATTAGGGTTTT
>BQNB010083952.1:0-28896 GCA_026074375.1 Tanacetum coccineum
TCGAACTAACAACTGAGTACCATATTCCGCCGTCTATCGCATAAGCTCTTCCGCGAGCTCCTCCCATTTGTTAAACTTTATTCTGGGAATATTGTTTATCGGAATGTCCTCATTTTCGGCATCCCATCACCATTTGTTATAGTTATTGATGTTATGGTCGCTGCGGTTGGGTCTTGGAGCGGTCCTAATTAGTACAACTTTATCCAATAGGTAATGCAACCCCCCTTAAACCAGATAAACACCTATCGACGAAGGAGATAGTCGGACTATTCATTTCGGGCCACTAGTAGGAAGACTTAGGTCGTGATACATCCTAGTATTGCCAAGTAAGTTGGGAACTTACATCCATAAGCCACGTTGATGTGAATCATCGAACATTGCAGATAGCAGAAACGAGACTCCGTCCTCGGACATTTAGAAACTTATACAAACATACTCACGCGACTACACTTTCTTCTTGAGGTTTTCACTATAACGAGATTTGTAATGATTTATTTTGAGGTGCCCATTTTAATGGATTAAATATCCTGGTCAAACCTAGCCAAAATTTCTGGTACATTGAGAAGTGTAGAAACACCAAATTTTTCTGAATAAAGTTATCAGCGTCTTGTTTAGAACGGATTTATTAAATCTAAAATTCTTTTTCTCGGTCACACAATCGGTTAACACAAATTTAATCTCGAGACGAGATTTCTTTAAGGGGTAGGTACTGTAACATCTGGCAATTTTCGAGATTTTAAATGACTAATTTGCCCTTTGACTTTTTGGGTCTGACATGACTTTTTGACTTTTGGTCTTTTATTGTCACATAAAATCAATTACCGCGTAACCGGTAAAATTTTCGGAACATATTTTAAATAATAAATCATATTTATTATTACATCTCTTATGTGCAAAGTTATTTATAACTTACTCGACTTGAAAACGAAAAAGATATATGTTATTTCTAAGCTGACGTGTCAAAAACGAACCACTAAATCACGTTTTCACCACTCGGACCCTAAAGCAATTTGATGTAAAACGATATTTCAGACAACTTTTTAGTTTTACCCGAGACTTGAAAACAAGCAGAAGAGGGCTAAAACAGCCTCGCAAAGTTTTGAAAACTGCACACAACGGGTACCGACACAAAAAAATAATTAAATTTATTTTTAATTATCACTATTTATTTAATAAAAATATTAAATAAAATCATTTAATACTTTAATTATTTAAGCGCTGTTGATAACGCGAATATCCGAGTTAAAACTCATTTTTATTTTAACCGAGTCACAAAATAAATAACAGATATTTATTTTAAATGTTATAAAAATATTTATGAAATATTATCAAATAAATACTCATTTTCATCAGAAAAATGATTTGGAAAACAATGGCACAAGTTTCATATTTTGAATCATCCGTTAAGTGGCTCAAACGAGTCCCGAACCGTTATTTAACGAAAATTGCACGTTTGGTCCCTGTGAAACATTTACACAATAAACCTTATACTATCACACACCCTACACTTTGTATTTTAACTTTTATATATATATAAAAGTTATAATACTTTTTTTTCATATAAAAAAAAGTTATACACACACATCATATATCTCTCTCCCTCTCTCATTATCCGGCAACCCCTCCCTCATCTCCGGTCGCCATCTTTTCCGGCCAACCTTCGCCGAAAAACTTTTCTGGCGAGTTTTCCGGTCAAACCCAAAGTTGTTTCTCATCACCCGATCTATTCGATCCACTATATCACGCGCCCACACGCTTGCCACCACCCTACCGACGCCACCACAGCCGCCACTACCCCATCACCATCAACACCACCTCAGCCCCCCTGTCTCGTCACCATTATCATTATCATCATGTTATCATCACCATCACCACCATCCTCATCACGCACCACCAAACACCATCGCCACCTTCATAGCACCACGAAAAGGGTGCGTGTGGTTTTATTAAAAACCAACAGGGGTGCGTGGGTTGGCAGAGCACCAAGAAAGGGTGCGTTGGGTTTTGCGACAGCAGCAAGGGTGCGTGTGGTTTTGTTATAAGCACCAAGGGTGCGTTTGTTTTGATTATCAGCCGTTAGGGTGCGTTGGTTTGTGTTTTCACCGCATAGGGTGCGGTTGGTTTGGCGGAAAGCACCAAAGAGGGTGCGTTGGGTTTAAAACCACCACAGCAGGTGCGTTTGGTTGGTTATGAACAAAAAGGGTGCGTTGGGTTCGGGTCAGCCACCCAACTAGGGTGCGTTGGGTTGGCAGTTCAACCATGGTTGCGTCCGGTTTAGGTTAACACAAAAGGGGTGGGTTCGGTTTAAGGTTATAACAGCAAGGGGGTGTTCGTTTGGTTTGTTGTTTCGCAAATTTAGGGTGCGTTGGTTTTACTGTTCACCGCACAACGGGTGCGTTTTGGTGTAACAAAAATACCATATGGCGCGTTTTGGTTAGTAGATACAGATTTAGGTGCGTTTGGCTTGGTAGAAAACAACTAAGGGTGCGTTTGTCATGGGTTTATGGCAGCCAACGAGGGTGCGTTGTTTCGGCTGTTAAAACAGCCGAATAGGGTGCGTTTGTTGGCTGTTTTGACAGCCAAATATGGTGCGTTTGTTTCGCCATTTTAGCAAGCCGTGAGGGTGTGTTTGGTATTAAAAACAGCCCACAAGGGGCGTTTAGTTGTTATTAAAAACACATAAGGGGGTGTTTGTTTAGGCAGTTAACCAAACAGGGGTGTTTGGTTTGCTGGATAACACCGTAAGGGTGTGTTTGGGTGAGCAGATTAACCATAAGGGTGTGTTTGGTTTAGCAGAATCGACATAGGGGTGTGTTTGGGTTAACAACAAGGCTGTAAGGGTGCGTTTGGGACAACAGAAATCGAATAAGGGAGCGTTTGGTTTAGCGAAACAACGAGGGTTCGTTTGGTTTATACACTTGACTAATAAATATAACACGAGACTTTATAAATTATAAATCGGAATTAAAATGGTGGTTAATGGTTAAATAAATATGATATTTATTAATTTGTTTAGTTATAAATATATATAAATATATATTTAAAACACGTAGATATTTTGCAACGCGCGGTTTGTTGAAAAGTGGAAAAGAAAACATTAGGTTTTATAAATATGGGAAACGATATATAAACGGAAATGTCATGGCGAAATTTATATAAATTTTTATATTTAGTAATGTTGTACTAAAGCTTCTATTAATTTAGAAACCGATAAAAGGGACTAAGTTATATTTTAAAGATAAAATAATTTGTATTATACAATAACCGGATAAACGAACGAAAACTATGCTTTTACAATGAGATAACTATTTTAGACACGACCCGTCGAGGAGACGAAATGTAAATTTATAAAATATTATTTTATATTTTATAATTGTCAGCTAGAAGATAACATCATAATTGTTGTAAAATCTTTACAAACATCGTTTGTTTAATTCATAACTTTAAGACGTGAGTATACTTTTATGCAAGAACTTTCTACGGATTAAATTGGTGATTTACGAACGTGTCGAAATGTTCTATTCAAATCTTTTACTCACGTTTCTTATTTAATACTTACAAAGTATTACATACCTCGATTATTTATTTGATTGGTTTTCTTTGTTATATAATTCACAGTATGAATTATATACTTGACATATTTTTCATATGTAATATATACGGGATATATTACATACATTGCATTACTTTTGATTTATTTTATTTAACCAACCACCAAACTATTATAACTTGGAAATCTAAATCTTTATCAACATGTCGCGTTGATGTAACTATCCATCGGGAAACCCAAATTCATTATCCTAGGCTAGTGGGACTTAGCAGTTAAGTTAAGCAGCAACTTCTTAATCGAGCCGCTTCGTCTTCCGTTCGTGTAGTGCATATTAGATGCCTATCTGTCAATCGTTCTTCATCATCAATGTGAGTTTATAGCCCCACAATTTATAAGTTTTTTATATATTTTTGGGGTGAGAACATGCTTGTTTACAAATGCATTTACATGATTGTTTACAAATTGGTTTACATACTCATTTACATAGCTCGCTATGGGATATATTACTTGACTTCATTTTTGGTCACAAATATATGTACTTTACTTTTGAAAGGATTACGGATTAGCTTAAGCGGATTGAACTGATGACAAAAACGGTACTGCCCGGGTGTTCTTGGAGGGGACACCGGTAACGGGAGTACATATTTTTACTTTACTGCCCGGGTGTTCTTGGAGGGGACACCGGTAACGGGAGTATATATTCTTTAAATCACTGCCCGGGTGTTCTTGGAGGGGACACCTGTGATGGGCATATATATAAGTCTACGTCACAGCTTCATGAACTGTAAATCACTTGGAGGGTGAGCGCGAATGTTATGAAATAGATCTATTCGGGTGTGATCCCCGTTCGGGTGATTAGCTATCACTGGGCAAACGAACGTTATAGCATGTTGTCTACGCGAATGTTATAAAATAGATCTATTCGGGATTGACAATCCCCGTTCGGGTGATTAGCTATCACTGGGCAAACGAACGTTATAACATGTCGGATTACGATTGGTTGGGCCTACAGGGCCCATAATACTTACATATGAACTCTTACTGTTATATTAGTGCATCGGTTTCATGAATTAGAGTAATTGTAATCATTGTTTTATACTCACATGGATATTTACTGTGCCTTGAATAAAGTGGCAATACATACTTGAAACATTTTGGTGATATATATATATATATATATATATATATAAATCATACATACATTTTTGTGACTATTTCGGGATTTAAATAGTCATGCATATTTTACAACTATTTGATTTCTAAAAATCATACATACATTTTGGAATGACATTTAAGGATTTTAAATGGTCATACACACTTGACAGAACTTTGGTTCAGCATTTATACTTAAACAAATCTATGAACTCACCAACTTTAATGTTGACACTTTTTAAGCATGTTTTTCTCAGGTGAATTAGATGCTTGGATTATTTGATGTGCATTGGAGTCTAAACTGACAAGATTTCATTCACGAATTTCTACATATATACAAGTGATCAAATCTCGTTGTGTTAATTTCAAGCTTTTTATCGTGATGCAATTATGGGACAAACATTATATAAATTTCAAGGAAATCAACGAGATTACTTTTCAAACGACACATTTAGAGGACGTTCTCTTGTATCTAGCGTTGTGTATTATGAAGTAACTCCCCCGAACATACTTCCGCTGCGACACGCATTTTTGAGGGTGTTACACGGGAGGTCACAACCGAAGGATACTTTTTGGTATCGTGTTTTGAACGAGTTTAATAGGTTGATATTTCAAAAACGTACTAAGGATATGTTGTCAAGCAAATGGAATACGTTGAACCATAATTGCCAAAAGTTCAACGCAATCTACAAACGGTGCTCAGGTTTGACAAAAATTGGTGAGAGCGAGTTGGATGTTATGAAACCAGCTAGGGCGGCTTATCGTGACGAGAATAAAAATAGCATGTTTGCTCAAGAAGATGCTTGGGAAATTTTGCGTAAGCACGCGAAATGGGACGCACCCGCACGCGCACCGGTTGATTTAACCGAAGATGAAGAAATCGCCGAGGTAAACACCGATGAGCTATTCGATGCCGATGCTAGACCACGTCCTCCCGACAAACAACGCCCGGGAAAAAAACGAAATCATTGTAAGTTAAACAATGGTCTCTAAGAAATATATATGTTCTCATAACTTTATACAATATCGTATTACACGAAGGCCGTCATAAATTTGGTTTACATGGAATTATGTATGAATCTAAGTATTACAAGTCTTGTATGGGCGAGGCTTGTAATATGAGGATTGATATGATAATTGCTATGTTAACAAAGCCGTCACAGTTCGTTTACATGGTGATACTGTATAAATCTAAGAATTATAAGTCTTTGTATGGGCGGGACCTTGGTGAATAGGAGGATTAAATGATAATTGCAATGTTAACAATAGTTCATCAAGACTTTACCTTATTTACTCTACCGAGTACTCATAACGATCTAACACTATGTGATTTCCCTGATAGTTTTTACTTCTCGTCCCCAGGAAGACGTGTTTGGAATCACTCGTCCATATACTCATAAGAGCACATGCATCGTCGATGTCATCCACACCTTGAAGGTTATATGTGAGTACGTGTATTGCATCGGGAATTATTAAGTAGGATAATTTTAATCTATTTATTTAGAAAGGATTGGAACGCCTCTTTCATTAAATAAATTAAATTTGTAAATCAACAGAACACATAAGTTTATCAATTCATTATTTACCTAAATTGGGACGCTTCTTATGCTAAATAATGAATTATAAATGAATTGGAGCTTAAAGTATCCGATAAGAGACGAGATGGAACTCGAACCCGATAAACACCGTAATCCCGTTACAAAGGATAGAAGCACAATCAGGTGTCTACCACTATACAGAAAAACTTTTAGGCCTACGCTTGGAAACAGAACTTATGCTCATACTTAAAGTATATTACTTTTTGTCGTTACAAATCGTTACGATCATGAACTGATTGTGGAGCTAACCGACATACGCATACTTGAACTAATGGAGTTGATTCAACCTCGAACTAACGACTGAGTACCAATTCCGCGTATATCTCATAAGCTCTCCCGCCAGCTCATCTTATTTTGTTGAACTTTGATTCTGTGGATACTTTTCTCGAAAATGTTCTCACCTCTCTTACATCCCATCACCATTTGTTATAGTTATTGATGTTATGGTCGCTGCTCTTGGGTCCTGGAGCGGTCCCAATTAGTACAACTTTATCCAATAGGAAATGCAACCCCCTTAAACCAGATAAACACCTATCGACGAAGGAGATAGTCGAAACTCCCACATTCGGGTCACAGGTAAGGAAGAATTAGGGTCGCGATAACATCTTAGTCCTGCAAAGTAAGTTGGGTACTTTACTCCAAAGCACGTTGATGTGAATCATCGAACGTCCACAGATATCGAAACGAGACTCGCCCTTAAACATTATAGCGCTTTAAATCAATCATGGAACTTGTAGCGACATGTTCATGTAATAACATATTCGCAGCACACGTCCATAGCGTTGTGGTTTGCAGAAACGGTATCCATTGAGTGTCATTCTAATTTAAATCACAATAACACAATACACGTGGATTTCAAGCATAACTACACAGGTGAGAGATATAACATCATTTGAGTCATAATACTATAATGATTTATGAGATAACCCATTTGACGAGGATTAGATAATCCTGGTCAAAACCTAGCCAAAATTTTTGGTATATTGAGAGATGTCAAAACACACGAATTTTGCTGAATAAAGTTATCAGCTTTTTGTTTAGAAACGGTTTATTAAAACTTAAATCTTTTCTTAGTCACACAACGGTTAACACAATTTTAATCTTGGGACGAGATTTCTTTAAGGGGTAGGTACTATAACATCCGACAATTTTCGGAAATTTTAAATGACCATTTTAACCTTTGACTTTTCAGGTCCGATTTGACTTTTTGACTTTTGGTCTTTTATTGTCACATAAAAGCGATTACCGCGTAACCAGTAATTTTTCTGAACATATTTAAAAGAGATATATGTTATTCTTAAGTTGATTTATAAAAAACAAGCAGCTAAATCACGTTTTCATTATTCGGACTCTAAAGCAATTTGATGTAAAACGACATTCCTGACAACTTTTTAGTTTTGATCGAGACCCGAAAACAGTCAGAAGCTGACTAAAATACCCTCGCAAAGTTTTGAAAGCCGCGTACAACGCGTACTGACTCAAAAATAATTAAATCATATTTAATTATCAATTTTTATTAAATAAAAATATTTAATAAATTATTTATCATGATATTCGAAAACGTTTGTTAAAAACGTAATTATTCAAGTTACGGTTCATTTTACGGATAAAATTATCAGTGATACACAAATAAATAGTAGACATTTTAAATAAATGTTATGAAACAATTATGAAATAAAGTCGTGTAAATACTCATTTTATAGGTAAAAATGAATTGAAAGACAATGGCGCAATGTTTCTTGTCTTAATTCATGATCGTTAAGGTCGGATCAATACGAGTCCGAACCACTATTCTACCAAAATAATACTCAAAAGTTACCCCTTTTGGTCCTGTGAAATATACACAAATAACCCTAAACTAATTGGCAACTTGACACTTTGTTTCTTATAACTTTTAATATAAAAATAAAAGTTATATAATTTTTTTACATTATCATTCTTATAAAAACACACACACCCTCTTCTCTCTCATTTCCGGCCAGCCACCGCCAACAGCCACCACCACCGCCGGAAAACTTTTCCGGCGGACTTTTCCGGCCAAGACCAAATATGCTCCCTATAAACCGATCTATCCTAACACAACCACTCTCCGTCCCACCACGCGCACACCTCCCCAATCACCTGCCACCACACCCCCCACTGCCATCCCCATGCCACCATCACCACATCCACCACGATAGCGACCATAGAAGGGTTTGTTTGGTTTTGTTAAACCCGAAAGGGTGCGTTTGGCAGCCCCTCGCCATAAGGGTGTGTTTGTTTCCATGGCTAACACCAAACAAGATGCGTTTGGTTTTAAACATAGCACCAGTTGGTGCGTTTGGTGTTTAATTTAAACCCATAAGGGTGCGTTGGTTTGGACAGAAACACCCAAAGGGGTGCGTTTTGGGTTTCGACACCGATTAAGGTGTGTTTGGTTGGCTATGGACAGCCAAGGGTGCGTTTGGTATTCATAAGCCGCACCAAGGGTGCGTTTGTTTGTTATTAACAGCCCAACAGGGCGTTTGGTTTTGGGTTAACACCATCGAAGAGTGCGTTTGACTGTGACAGCCAACAAAAAGAGTGCGTTTGGTTTGTCTCGACACCGAGTAGGGTGCTTTGCTGTATAAAACAGCCATAAGGGTTGCGTTTGTTCAGGTTCAGCGTTGGTTGCGTTGTGTTTTATTATAAAAAACAGAAGTGCGTTGTTAAAGGTTTATTATCACCAAGGGTGCGTTGGGGTAGAAGAAAAACATATAGGGAGCGGTTTGGTTTGGCGAGGCTAACCGACAGGGGTGTTTGGTTTGCTGGATAACACCGTAAGGGTGTGTTTGGTTGTTGCAGAAAACAACTAAGGGTGTGTTTGGGGTTAGCAGAAAAACCGTAGGGTGCGTTTGGGTGTGTAGAAAACCATTAGGGGTGCGTTTGGGTTTAGAGAAGACAACAAAGGGGTCTGTTTGGTTGGTTTAGCAGAAATAGGCGCGTTTGGTTTAGCGAAACAACATAGGGTGAGTTTGGTTTACAAAAATGGACTAATAAATATCTTTCAATATTTGATAATAAAACCGGATATAATGGTGGTTTAAATTGGTTAAATAAATGTAATATTTATTATTTGGTTTAGTTTACAATATATATTTAAAACGCGCGAGTAATTGCAAAACGGATTGATTGAAAAAGGATTTGAGTTATATAGCTTTAAGATTGTTTAATTTATAATTATACAATAAACCGATACATAAACGAAAGTTATACTTTTACAACAACGCAACTAGTTTAGTTAAAAGTCGTAACGAAACACTAAATTATAAAATATTATTTTATAATTCTCGACTGGAAGATAAAGTCATAATGATTGTAAAAGCTTTGAAAATGTCGTTATATATTATGAAGCTTTAAAACGTGCGTTCACTTTTATACGAGAACTATTATTAAGTAAATTGGTGGTTTCCCGAACGCGTGTCGAAACGTTTTGCTTCAGTTATTTTTCTCACGTTTCTTATTTAATACTTACAAAGTATTATATACCTCGATTATTTATTTGATTGGTTTTCTTTGTTATATAATTCACAGTATGAGTTATATAATTGTTATTTTTCATAAGTAATATATACGGCATATATTACACACTTTGCGTTTACTTTCGATTTATTTTATTAACCAACCACCAAACTACTACAACTTGGAAATCTAAATCTTTATCAACGCGTCGCGTTGAGGTGACTATCCATCGGGAAACCCAAATTCATTATCCTAGGCTAGTGGGACTTAGCAGTTAAGTTAAGCTGCAACTTCTTGGTCGAGCCATTCCAGTTTCCGTTTCGTCTTGTACTCAATGTGTACACTTCTGCCAATCGTTCTGCAACATCAATGTGAGTTTATAGCCCCACGTTTTACTTGTTTACATATATTTTTGGGGTGAGAACATGCTTGTTTACAAATTCATTTACGTGGTTGATTACAAATTGGTTCACATACTCATTTACATAGCTCGCTATGGGATATATTACTTGACTTCATTTTTGGTCACAAATATATGTACTTTACTTTTGAAATGATTACGGATTAGCTTAAGCGGATTGAACTGATAACAATACAGTACTGCCTGGGTGTTCTTGGAGGGGACACCGGTAACGGGAGTACACATTCTTTAAATAAAGGCCCTAGTGTTCTTGGAGGGGACACCTGTGATGGGTATATATAAGTCTACGTCACAGCTTCATGAACTATAAATCCACTTGGAGGGTGAGCGCGAATGTTCGGGTGATTAGCTATCACTGGGCAAACGAACGTTATAGCATGTTGTCTACGCGAATGTTATAAAATAGATCTATTCGGGATTGACAATCCCCGTTCGGGTGATTAGCTATCACTGTGCAAACGAACGTTATAACATGTCAGATTATGATTGGTTGGGTCTACAGGGCCCATAATACTTATATATGAACTCTTACTGTTATATTAGTGCATCGGTTTCATGAACTTAGAGTAATCGTAATCATTGTTTTATACACACATGAATAATTTCCAGTTGTCTTGAATAAAATGGCAATACATGCTTTGAACAAAGGTGGTCCAATTTACATACGTTTTGGTAACTATTTGGGGATTTATTTGGTGATAAATATATAAATATCCTATCCTACATGCTTTAGAACAAGTTGCGATAACAACGTTCATACGTATATTTTTGTGACTATTTGGGAATTGAAATGGTCATGCATACTTTATAACTATTTGATTTCTAAAAATCATACATACATTTTGGAAGGACATTGGATAAGATTGGTTCTTTTGGTGACATTAAATTGGTCATGCATTCTTTATAAATCTTTGGGATTTTTACATGGTACTGTGATGATATAGTGGACAAATACATTCATTTGAAACTTACATTCATATTTAAACTAACCTATGAACTCACCAACTTTATGTTGACCATTTTAAGCATGTTTTTCTCAGGTGATATAGATACTTGGCTTACTTGAAGTGCATTGGAGTCTATACATTTAAGCTTTTCAGTGTGATGCACTTATGGGACAAACATTATATCAATCAAGGAAATCAACAAGATTACTTTTCAAACGACACATTTAGAGGTCGTTCTCTTGTATCTAGTGCTGTGTATTAAGAAGTAACGCCCCCGAACATATTTCCGCTATGACACATTTTTTGGGGTGTTACAAGTAGGGCGAAGAGGTGCTTCGTAGTTGAACCACTATAAATCATTGTGTCATCGGTTTGATCTTTCTTATCTCTACTTGCTTACATTTCGTAGTTTGTTTATTTACTTATTGCATCGCTATCATATAGACTTGTGTAAATCTCTTGAACTCACATGAGTCGACAATCTAAGTTTTAATTTTAAAACAGTAAAAACTATTCAACCCCCCTTCTAGTTTCCATAAAGTAAACACTATTCTTTCATCATACGAATTCCCCTAATCTTAGTTAGTTTAATTTAGTTTTAATTAGTAGCTTAAAACAAACCACCTTTAAAACCCGAGATTTTACTTGTTTTTATAAATATAAAAACACAAAAATAATCTTCTCTCAACCTCTAGTTCTTAGCTACATTCAATTAGGACCTTTACTGAAGCCTATTCCCCTAGAGAACGATAACAACCCCCGTGTCTTGCTTATACCACACTACAACGGTGTACACAACCTAGGGAGTTGTAAAGCTTCGTGTAGAAGTCTCTTACGACCTCGGCATCAAATGGTGTATAGCTGCTAACTAATATTCGTAACCAACGTCATTTCGCTTATTTAAGAAACACAAACAAAAATACCTCAGCGTTCTTTAGTTCCAATATGCCATCCAAAATTTCTCTAGCCAACTCATGATTCTGCTCAGACAAATCGGTGTTTGGAATATACGTTCTTAGAGACAGCCTTATTTAGTTCCCTTTATTTTCAATGACTTTAAGTCCAGTCAGTGCGTCTTCGATCTTTAGAACACCTTCACACCATATGTTTCAGAGGAAAAGATACATTTCACAACAATTACAAAAATCTAAAACCATATATACCTCTTAAGTATCCTTGAAATACCTTTTGAAAGCGTATTCAATATTTTCTAATGTCTTCAAGATATCGTGTTTCTTCTCAATCAGACTATTCAGCTCCAAATCTTAGGAGGAAAACATTAATAAGCTAATCAGTAGTTAAACTAGATAATAGCATAAACGAAATAAGCTATAACTAATTAATATATTCAAGGCTATATTATGGGGGTGTTTGGGTAAGCTTATGTGTTTCTAAAACTTCCAATCTAATGTACTATGCTTATTAGCTTATTTCCTTCCCAAAAATGATATAAGCCTTTTGATGTAAGCTTAACCAGACATCTTCAAAGTGCTTAATAGCTTTTCCAGCGTAGAATAAGCCATTCAACACATAAAATAAGCTTACCCAAACACCCTAGATATGACAAATGGCCATCAGAGCATACCTTAAACTTGCAACAATCATGTGCACCATCAAAATCTGGTTGGCGTTCTGCCATTAAAGGGCATTCAAGACGAGCATCTTCCTTCGATATTGCTCTGCAATCGGATAGAATCTGCAATCCAAAAGCATTAAGCAGGCAGTAAGGTTCATTTGAGAACACTTGGGCTTATGTTCATTACCTACTGAGGCTAACCCGCCGACTACAAACTAAATCCAAATTAGCCTTAAAAATAAGTTCGCAGGAACAAAATGTGCTTAAAATTAAAAAACTTATAAAATCAAAGTTGTGAGATTTAGCTGTGTGGGGAGCAACTTTAACAAAAGCGCAAAAAGCTAAACCATTAAGAAAGCTCTAAAAGATCTTATTATTTATAAGTCTGTCCTCAGAAAGTTGTGTTTGGCTTATTTTTAACTTCTTAAACAGCTATATTAGCTCAAAATTAAGCTCAATTTTAAAAAGGAAAGGTGTTCTAGATAGCTTATAAGTTGCTTGAGCTAAAAATGAAAAGAAAATAGAGCTAGAAACTCTTTTAAGCTACTGAAAATGATCATAAAACAAGCAAACTCAGAGATTAAGCCAAATAGCACAAAAACCAATTAAGCTCAAAAGCTCAATAAGCCAATTTAGACTTCAAGCTTTTGCAAACTAGAAAAACAACTAATGAGCTATGAAATTAAGCTATTAAAACAGTTATTACCCTAATAAATCTAATTTAGATCTACAAAACTTCTTACCCTTCTATTTTGGTTTTTCAGGTTTTCTTAATTGACTTTTAATCTAAATTGTACTATTAGTAAATCTATAATGGAAATGAAAATAAGCTCTCATTATTTATTAAGCTATATCTAAACTATATTATACTAGAAATTAAGCTCCTAACTCCTACAAATGCTTGCTTAAAATGAAGCTAAACAAACAGCTTACATACTCAGCATATGCTGAGTATGCAAATCAGTATGTGCTGATGCACTTGGTAAAATGCAATAACTCAAAGTGCAGATATCCTTGAGGATAGAACCTGTAGACTTAGATCTCACCTTTTGAGTGGTTAATGAACACAAAGCAAGCAATGTCCAAGCCTTAAGGGCTTAGGATTGAATAATCACAAACAAGAAGAAGGACAAAGTACCTGGTGCAGATCATGAAATATGTAAGTTCTAATTTGTATGTTAAAATGAAAACTAAACTTTAAAATCTTTTGAAAACTTAATTATTTAAGATAACTCAGCTGAACATAATGAGAACTCCTAGCTACTTTGACTTTATAAGGTCAAAACTCCTAATGCCAAACACTCCTTAAGATTATTGACAGTTATTTGAAAAGCTTCATGAAATGAAATCTATTTATCAAGAGCCTAACACCAGATGATTTTTTGCTTGTAAACAAACCTAATTAACTCTACATTAACAACATATTAAGCAATAATCTAAGATTTTTAAATTTATTTTCTATTATTCTTGGTTTTTTTAAGATTTATATGAAAATTTACTATAATAACTATTGATCATTAGACTAAGTAAATCAAAAACAATATGAACAATTAGGACTGTTAAGCTAAATGATCCACAAATAAGCACTAATAAGCTACTTAATAACAAATAAGAGATCTACTGATTTTAAAGCATAAGACAACTATCTAAGCTAAAAAGCAAGCGAAATAAAGAGGAGGCTTAACTTATTCTCTAGCTAAACATGAGGTCAATTGAAAGGCAGCTTACAAGTCTCACTTGCTTTATATAATGCTAGGAGTTAGTCCATAGTGATCTTCCCCTTACTGATCTCTCTTGCTAAAAAGTCTTGAAATCAAAGGTCAATGGTAAGGTAAAATTTTAAATGATTTTAGATATTTTAGTATGATTAGGACTGAATTAACACCTTCAAATCAAGCTTATTAGACTTGGATGAAGCTAATATTGAGCTTACTGACTTTAGCTTAACAAATGAGTAAAAAACAAATGAGAGAAAATAGAAAGCTTTATAGGACAATTGTAGATTGCTGATCATTTCATTAACTAAAAAGCTCTGATTACATTACTTTTAAAGGACTCATTACATAACATTTGATTAAATTACCATTAAGCTTAAACTTAAAACTAAGCTGTAAAGTATAAGTGTAAAAGAAAAGATCCCATCTTTAGTGTATGTGTAGGGCTGCCTATTTAGATATAGCATTCCAAGGAACCTTCTAGGTCCAAAATCCGTTAGAAGCTGCTGCCAATCTCTGCCATTTATTCAATCAATTATTGGGGAATTGATTTCAACCGTTAGATCAAGTCTTGGGATCATACGGATTGCCAGCGTGGCAATCCGTGTGATTGCTTTTGTGCTTGTTTACTGAGTGATTGTAGTGCAAAATCATTCATCACGTCGTGCTTTCTTCTCACATCCCTGTGTGCTCTTTAGCAAAATGAGCCAATAAAATGCCTTGAGATGACGTTTTTGACCCTACCATTGTGTACTATCCCACCTGAATTCTCTTTTGTACCCCTTAATTGTGAAAAGCCCTATGATTTACCCTGGGTAATTTGGGGGGGACGAAGCATGAACAGTGTTTGGCGCCCTTTTCTTTGTTTTAACTGAATTTGCGTAAAACAGATTTTATCTTTGAGCTTGATTGCATTTTCGTCCCTTTGGTTGTTATTGCACCAAAGCTTCTGTATAATAACTTTAAGATTTAGGCAACATGGTTCCTGGGGTTTATATGCAAAAATTGGGTAAATGGTATTAGTGTAATGGGTAAGTAATGGCTTTAGATACGGGTGTGGGCCAATAAGAGTTTAGGGTTTTCAGGCCCATTAAGGGTTTAGGGCCACAATAGGATGGTGAGGGGGTATTTTTGGATTTTTGTGAAACTTTAAGGGTGAAAATGGATTATTTTTGAGTTTTGTCTTTTAGGGGTTGACTTTTATTGACCAAGATTGACTGGAGGTTGACTTTTCTAGGCTTTGCTTCCGGCTTTTGTTCACTCTTCCGTTCTCGTGTCCGTGCTTGCTTGTTTTTGATGGTTTTCTTGTGATTTTGATATTAAATTTTTTCCGGTACCTGCACACACAAAACACCACAAAATACAAGCATTATTTTTGCATTTTGGTCTGTTTTGGGTTTTAGTTGGGCTATTTTAACATAAAATGATCCATATGGTATTTTACACTTATCAAAATTCCCCAAACTAAAGGATTATCGTGTCCTCACGCAATTATTTCACATGCCTTATCAACCTATTATACCTCGAAACTTCCCCAAATTAGAACCTTTGAAAAGTAGCATAGATTTTTGTTGAGTGAGCATAAGAGATCACAAGTTATTTAAAACATCCCTCCGATTTCCCCTTTTTCAAAAGATTTTTTTTCTTTTTTATGGTTTTTCTTGATAACTAACTATCTAACTACAACTTATTTGTGTTGACATAATGTATTACCTTATTGGTAACTTTGAGGATCATAGAACAAAAAGCACCATTAAGTGTCTAAAAGATAACTTCATCATCTCCCGATTTTCACTTTTCCCATGCTAAGCTTAAAAACAAAGATCATTGTCCTCATATTACAAGTCATGACATATCACTACTATATTATTACTAATTATGTAATTACTTTTCCTCCCGCAAATCCTACTTTTGTATCTCAAGATCTTACTTAAGTCATATACCTGAAGGCTCTTTAATACTTTTATTTCGATACTTATTAATTCCAAAAAATAAAGGGTAACGGTTAAAGAATGCAATAATTTAGCTCCTAGCCTTTTTCAAAGATAAATGTTATAAGATTAAAGTCACATCGAGGGCAAAACGATAATTTGGCTTTTATTATGGCTACTTAAGCAAGGAACACCATTCTTGTCATATAACCTAAGGGCTCTTTAAGACATGAATGGACCAATCTTATTTGCCACACACTATACCTTAGTAAAAAAAAATAACTAACGTCTTTAGGCACAAAATTTAAGACATAAAAAAATTAAGCATTATTACTTAAACTCAGTCCTTTAGAAGGCTTCAATATCGGGCACGCACTCCGACAGATTGTAGCAAACTTTTTCGATTCCGGTTATTCCTCCGACTTTTAGAAGGCTTGTTTCTGTAACACATCGGTTGTGAGCGGCAAGATACATCAAACTTTTATCATGTCCTCGGTATTTTATATTGAATTCTTACTTATCCCATATACCCTAAGGCTCTTTAAGGAATAAGCAAAATATTTCTTTATATGATACATATATTATGCCAAATTAAGTATTCCTGATGTTGGTACTCAGCTCTATTCACACAGGAACTACAAGAAAGAACACGCTTCCTCATTAGCTAAGTATTATAACCAAAATAAAACCGCCCCATACTTATTTATTAATACATATTATATTTTCAAAGGTGAATACAAGCTAATGGGAGAAAAATCCACAATTAATACTTATGAGCTTGAAAGAAATCCAACTATTCTACGTTTAATATCATGACTTATAAATAACACTATCCAATTCTTGTTCTCGCAATTATAAATCTCTAAGTAAAGGATTCGCAAAAACACTAGCTATATAAAATCCAATTGGGCTATTTAGAATCTACTTGAGATTAGCACAAGATCTTCATTTACTAATATTTCAAGTCTGCATAGTTTAAAGTCTACATGAGACTAGAAAACTAATATCTTAATTGTTAAGGGAGAAGAAAGCTAGAAACTCTCACGTTCGATCGGGTTCAAAAAATTACTTCTTATTCTTACAACGGAAACCTACATTTTGGCGTCTTAATACTTTTATTTTTATTATTATTATTATTATTTTTTTTTTTGTGATATAAACAATAATAAGAACTTAATATTTAAAATTTAAAATTCTTTGCTATTGTTGTGGGGGAGATAAACGGGTACGTGAGAACAAAAACCAATAGCACGGCAATACATTCAAATCACGATAGATTTCCCTCCCTGCAGAAACTATAATCGAAACATTGTCCTCCAATGTTTAAAGGCGGGTCTTTACGTAAATCTAAACCGTTTATGAATTATGCAAAGATAAACGTGAATCGATAAGATGAAAGGATATTGGATTTCCCCAAACTAAATTCACACAAAGGAAAGGAAGCTCAATGAAACGGGACACAATCACCGGACACGAGAGCGGGACACAACACCGAACACGAGAGGCTTCAGAAATTGTTGGTTCAATCCTGCAAAAATGCACAAGAACAAACACAAACACGAAGAATCAGAAAAGACTAGCCTCAATACATCACAACACATTATTATTAGAACAATAGAAAATTGATAAGCATGGGGTGAACTCCCACGAAGCGGCTTGGTTTTGGTCACCGAGTCACAAGTTCGACTCGATCCCTGAATTTATTTATCCTTAAGGAAAGCAAATGGAAGAGAAAATCTCAATCGGGGTTTCATTAATGTTTGGAAAAATATTAAAGCATATGAAAGTTCCATCCCGATGAGAGGCCACCGGCTCTAAGTGGAGATGCCGGGATCAAAAATGGTATCCTCATTTTTGGTGGAGGAAAGTAAGGGAGAAACCTCAGGGTAGGTGAGAAATTGGAGAAAAGTCCTAATGACAATTTTGAAGGAATCGTCAACTTCAACATTATTCTCACCTCCCCCAGGGTCAAAACATTCATCCTCATTAAGCTCATCAACATTGTTCTTCACGAACGTATCGGGCTCAACGTCAAAGGTAAAATGATTATACTCAGCAAGGGGAACAAGGTCATCGTTAAGCAATTCTTCAAGTAAAAGAATGTCCCCTTCTGAGTCATAGTCACTTTCAACACCCGGTGGTGTTGAATCATCTGAAGCAACAAATATGTCGATCTCTTCCATAAAAGGGTCACTATCCTTAATGGGGATAGGAGATGGAGAGAGAGACTCGATTGTAGCATTATAATATTCAGAATTAGATTCTTCCGGAGGTCAAGGAAGAGAAAATTCATCAAAAATAGAATTGATCTTTGTAGAATCAATTGGAGAGTCACGATTTAGTAGAGATTCTAAAAGATTCGATTCGGCATTAAAGAAACATTCATCACTTCCCGATGGAATTGGAATCTAAATCCTTTTGATTAGGAAGAATTTTCTCATTAGTGATAATTTCATCGTCAAGATCGTAAAGAGGATTGGAGAAATATTTAAATTCATCCTTTTGAATTTCCTCTTCGGATAATGACTCATCATCACTAGAGAAATCGTCGTTAGAATCGAAAAGAGGATTAGAAAAAGTCGTGAAATGAGATTCCGGTGAATCATCATTAATGGGCACATCACACTCACTTTCACCATCAGATAAATCCGCGGACTCACTTGGGTTTTGGACAAGGTTCTCAACACTAGACTTTATGAATTCGTCCGATTCCGTTTCCGGAATTGTGTCAAGATGCTCATCCTCCATTATGAGAGAGTCAACGGGCTCCTCGGGTGATAAAGCGGGTGTGATTGCTTTAGACGTAGAATATCGAGCAATAATATCTCCTAAAGGAATATAATCATCCTCGTCGACAAAAGGAATAGAAAGCATGCGACGACGGGCAGCAGAATACTGTTCTTCATTGTAAGCTTGCTCCTTTTTTCGAACTTCGCTGCCCCATTCATTAAAATCTTGCTTAAGTTTTCGAATTCTAATCTCACAATCTCTCTCATATTCTTCATCAATCTCCTCGCCTCGAAATCTTTTAATACCCAAATCATTCGTGATTTCTTTAATTTTGTAATCAACCAATTGCTGCTCATGCCTCATTTCCTCGATACTCATATCCTCTATTTTATTTCTTCGATCTCGTTTTATTTCTTTAAGCTCTTCTTGTATTTTATCGAGGGCTTGTAGAAATTTTTGATGATCGACGGAGTCTTGCGGGGGTTGTGGGTGGTCAAAACCGGAATAATCATAACTCGGATTAGGTTCATAGTAAGTTTCATTGATCGGTTGACATTGATAATCATAGTGAGGACCCCCGCAATAAGCACAACAAAGATATTGTTGAGAAAAACTCGGTGAATTTTGTGGATAATAATTATCACTAAAGTTTTGATCGTAACACGGTTCCTGTTCATAGACAAACGGGAACTGTGGTGAACAATCATAACCATAATGAGCATTATTTCCACATAACTCACACAAGTAAGTCTCAAACTGAAGTTGTGGAGGGTGGGTGAGAACACTTGGAGAAACATTGAAAGAATTAGGTTTGGAATCATAAATGAATGAATTCTCATTTTCATAATTGCATGTCGGGTGAACAATTGGCAAAGTCTGTGGGAGCTCAGCAATGGTTTGATTGCATTGTTCTGGATTAGAGATAACGGACTTTTGGTGACAATTATAACCATAATGAGCACCTACCCCAAAACTTGCAAATGCATTGTTGACAAAAAATTCCATCTAATGAATCACCGCACTCGTAACAACAATTTTGGTTAATAAGTGGAGGATCTTGCGAAGACTTTTCACCGGGGTCTTGATTGACAACGATTGGCTCTCGAGGAGCATTAACAACGTTGGTATTATCATCGGATGATTCGGAAATATCTTCAAAGTCTTTGGAAGTTTCATTTTCACCACAATATGTAAGCAAATCTTCCTCGAATTTCTTTCGTAAAAGAGCACATCCACGACAATACGGACCATCAACCGGGGTTCCACACTTTGCACAACACGGAGAGGAGTCGGGTACGGGAGTAAGGATCTTATTTTCAAGACTTCCTATTGAACAACATTCTCTAGTGTACAAACTTCCACAAGACGAGCATTCCTTAATCGAGAAGAGGGGTTTGAGTGACGCCATAAGAATTAAACAATTTAGAGGGTTAAGGAAAAGAATTAAATAGATAGAGAAGAAAAACCGAAGGATTAATTTTTGGTTTTCTTTTTTTTTTTTCGATTTTTAAACAAACATATTTATTTACGGACAAAACGATGAGACAAATTAAACTAAATAATCAACTTACTGTCATCGTAGCTCTTAAAAATTGCTGGTGCTTCTTGAAGGTGGCCGTATTTCGTAAGTGACACAAATGGCAATTTTTTTGAATCTTTTTGTTCGATTGGGAACTTTTCAAGTTCACCGAACTTAGTTTTTTTTCTTTTTATGATAATACCTCAATTGAAGGTATTATATGTTGGTGTTCTTTTACCAACTTTGTTTATTTAATTTCTTTTTTTAAAGGACAATTTTTTTATATTTTTGATTTTTTGTGTTTTTTTTATATGATAGCTATATTAAAAAGAAAAGAAAAATATTTTTTACTTTTTATATTTTATGATTTTTTTTTTTGACTTTTTGAAAATTTTTAACAAAAATGAAACTTTCGAGGACGAAAGGATCTTCAAATCTTATCAACAAACACAAAACGAGAGATTCGTTAACTCAAATCCCCGACAGCGGCGCCAAACATTTTATACGCTATATAATATACACTAATATATAATATTTCCACAAGAGCAATTAAGAAAATTTCCTAAGGAAAATTCACTCTTTAAAATATATATATAATATATAATATACGTATGTTTACCGGAAAGTATGATTTCCCGGGTCGTTTTCCCAACGATTTGAGAAATTGAAACCTCGCTTGATATTGGATACTGATTTGAATGGGTTCGAAGATTGATTGAGTTTTCTATAACTACTAAGAAGATTAAAATAAACAAGTACTAACAATTAAGCATAAAGATAATTAATGGAAACTCAAAATTTAACTATGTACGCGAAACGGGATACTAAAACTAAGGCCAAAAACCTAAATTCTACAAAATTAAACCTAATTTTTATTTTTCTTTTAAAATGTATTCTAATTGACTTAAAACAAAGTTTCTTAAAAACAAAACTAAACAAAACGAGTTAAAACAGAGTTAAAACTTGAAACAACCGGGAACGGGAACAAAACCCGTTCTTTTAAAAAGTGAATTTTTGCAAATAGACACTACGAAAGTGAAACTAATTTTCCTACAAACTTTATATTAAAAAAAGAATGCAATTTTATAAAAAAGATTTTATATTCCGATTAATTTTTATACTATTTTTTATGATTTTTTTTAGAAGTTTTTAAAGAAAATAAAAGATTAAAAATACTAAACTTATAGTAAAAATTCTAGAAAAATACAAGAAATAGCTTATGCTATATGAATCCTAGGAAAAATAAGTTCTAAGTCGTAGCTTATAAAATAAGCCACGAAATAAGCTTAACAGTTTATTTGGCTTAATAGGCAAAAATGTGTATAAGAATTAGATGTGGGGAAAGTATACTGGATGAGCTATTGAAGCAAATGGTAAGACGTATGGTCTATAAGTGTGAGGTCGTGGGTTCGAGTGTGGCAAACCCCAACTTTTTGCTCTTTTTTTATTTTTGCTTATTTTCAAAAACTAATTATTGAACTTAAAAAGGACACCAAATTAATTAAGCACTTTTAATGAAAACAGATATAACTGAGAACCCCCCTCCCCCCCCAAAATGACAAAAAAAGCTCTAAAATAGCTTATTAAAAAGCTGTTACAGAAAGTGGTGTTTAAGCTTGCTTTTGCTTGATTCTACTTAATCACTTGTAAAAAGCTCAAGTTAAGCTCAAATTGAAAAATAAAAGATGTTCAAAATCCCTTGAGATGTGCTTTAATGAAGCTAATTTTAATAAGTTTAAGATCCATTTAAAAACACTTTATGTTAACTGAAATTAAGATCAAATAGGCAAAACAACAGAACTAAACCTAAAAGCTCAAAGTCTAATAAGCTAGAAAAACATATATAAGCCAAGAACAGAAAATTGAGCTTATGAGAACTTCACAATCCACTACTTAAGCAATGAATTCAAATCATTAACACAGCTACTATAAAGCTGAAGTTTCGCAAAATTAAAGGCTAATCTAAGTTACTACTGTTTTTGGAATTTTTGAGATTTTTATGAACTTTTAAAACAAATGCACCTTAAGGAATAAGCTAGAAAATTAGAAGCAAGATTTAATCTAACTTTAACTATATCTAATCTATAAGCTTATGGAATTTTAGAACCTAAATCCTACAATTACTACTTAAATGAAGCTTAAAAAGTCAACAGTAGTAACTGATGTTACTACTGCTGATGCAATTTGCAAATGAGCTAGAAACAATGCAGGCCACTAGCAAGGTGGTTTCTTTCTACTAGCACTAGAGTCACTCAAGATAGTAGTGTATAAACTCTTAGGCAATCCAAGTCCAAGCCGTAGGAAAGCTTAGAATCAAGCTTTCACACTACAAAGAAAAGGTATACAATTACCCTTGTGCGAACAATCTAAAATATAAGCTATATTTACTCATCTTTAACAACTAGCTTCTGAAATCTCTTTTCCTAATGATAACTAATGAAATCAAAGCAGACTCAATTGTTTTGCACAAAGACCTTTGACTAAATGAAGTCAAACTAAGATAAACCAAACACATCCTTAAACGTTATACAGATTTGAAAAATACTCTTAAAATGAAATCATACTAATTAAATCCTTAATACCCAATGATTAACGAAATTATAATCTAACTTAAATAACATAATCTAACTACTACAGAATTAAGCTAGAAAAGCAAGATCTTGAAGAAAAAACAAATTAACACTAAATATTTTTTGATTTTATATGAGATTTTGACAAGTAGATGAAAAACAAATATCTATAAGACTTAAGCTAAAAACAGATGATGAATAAGCATAAAATAACAATATAGCACTAAATTTATCAACTAGAAAACAGTTAAGCACTTTTAATAAGCAAATAAGTAAATCTAAGCTAATTAGGCAATTTAAAGCTAAAAATTAAAACAAGGAAAGTAAAAGAAAACTTACAGTTTGCCTCGCTTAACAAGCACAAAATGACTCTCAAGCTTTCTACAAAGCTCTCCTACTTAAAATAGCTAGAGTAAAGTCCTGAGAGCTCTTCCTTTTTAGCTCTCCTTCCATACTTAAAAGTCCACTAGGCAAAGGTAAATAAGAACTTTAGCTAGTTTTAGATATTAAGTATGATTAAGACCAAGTTAAGCTCAAATCATGAGCTTATAGACTCATGAGAGCTGAATTTGAGTTTATAGGAGCTTATTTAGCTTTAGCTTAAAATTTTAGGACAAATGAAAAAAAGAGAGAGCTTATGAATGTAAATACTGAATTTCATTAACAAAACACACTGAATTTACATTAGTTTAAAAAGAAATTACAAAACATTTAAGGAAAATTACATTTAGCTAAAAACGAAATTTTAAGCTACCTAAAAGCTACTAAAAAACTAGATGTGTGTGTGTGTGAGGTGAGAGCCTATTTATAGTGCCAAGCTGAAGCTTCTAGGTCTTGCTTGATGCCCACGCTCCAATCAATCCTAGCCAATCATTTCTTCAATCATTTGAGGGCTATTGTAAGCCGTTGGATCAAATGTGGATGCTCAAGGATTGCCAAGCTGTCATTCTCATGATGTGACAGCTTGTGCTAGTTTTGTGAGTGAATGTAGTGCAAATTCCTCATTCCTTTGTGCTTTCTCCATAGCCACGTGGCTTTGATGCTTGGGAGCTAATGAGATGCTTTGATTTGACCCATTTGACCCTGCCATCTTGTTAACGATCCCATGAATTGACTTAATCACCCCTTAATTTGGATTTGCCCCTTGTTTTACCCATGGTTAAAACCTAAAGACGACGATGAATAGTACCAAGGATCTTCGCGCTCTTTTTTAACTGAACGGGTAAATCAGTTTTAAACTTTGAGAGATGGCACATTTGGCCCTTGTGGTTGGTTATAAAAGGTATAGGGTAAAAAGGACTTTGTAAATTGATAGGAATGGTCCTTGTAGTTTTATAAAAAAGATAATAGGCTAGATCTGGGCATGGCCCATTTAGGATTAGGGACTATTTTTGCAACTTTTGAAACTTGAAGGGCTATTTTGAAACATTTTGGGTCTTGTCTTTTGTGGTTGACTTCTGTTTGACCAAGATTGACTGGAGTTGACTGAAGATTTGACTTTTTCTGGCTTTGGCTTCCGGCTTTTGTTCACTCTTCCGTTCTTGTGTCCGTGCTTGCCCGTTTTTGACGGTTTTCATGTGATTTTTGATATATCCGTACCTGCACACACAGAACACAAAAACAAGTATATTTTTGCCATTTTTGGTCTGTTTTGGGTTTATTTGGGCTATTTTAAGCATAAATGGATATGTGTATTTTACACTTATCACCTGACTACACCTATGTACATTCAAATTTGTTTCGATATTAGCAATATGGTAACTTGTTACCAACACGCTGGCATAACTATTTTCACGTATTTACTTTTTACATTAAATAGATGAAGTTATCGCCAGCTCGGATATCTACTAACTAGAAAGTCAACCTTGATTATTCTACCCAAATTCATAACACCACACAAGAACATCAACAAGAACATTCAACAAAACACCAGATCCTAAACACCATATCCTAAAAACCAAATTCATAAACACAAGAACATCCACGAGATCCTATTAACCCATATCCAAAACCCATTATCACTTCAAACCACAACATTTTGTTGGGAATTAAGCTCATTAGACTTAGTACTGCAAAGTCAAAGTGTTAGTACTGCTTAAGTCATAACTGGCAGTATAAACCAGTTAGTACTACTAGAAGAATGTTAGTACTGCTAGGAATAAGTTAGTACTGCTAGTACTAACTTAACACTGCTGAGGGGATTTATATTGTTGATAAAGATTGAAGACTGCATGAAGATAAAGACGTGTGAAGAGATGTAAAGACGTGTTAAAAGATATGTATTAGTTATCTTGTGTATATTCTATATATTTAGAAAGATATGCATATAAGCTTAATGTTTTAGAAGATTCATAGTTATCTTGTAAAGGACTCCTTGGTGTATAAAAGGAGATCCTAGGTTTTGGCATTAGTATCACATCATATCAGTCTTTCATAGTATCCATAGCTTCAAGGTTGTAAACCCTAACACTATCAAAGAGTGTTCGTATTAATATATTAGAGCTTATTGTTTTGGTTATATTTTTTGTTTGTCAAACATACATTGTTGTTATTCTTCTTAGTGGTATAAACTAGATTCCGCATAGTTTATATCATATACACAAAGTTTCATTCTTAGTACCTTTAGATTTATCCAAGGATACTAAACCTTACATCAAGCTAAGGAGTTAAAGATCTATTCATTGGGATCAACAAGTGGTATCAGAGCTTGTTGTGAAGCTTTGAATAAGAAGAAACCAACAAAACATACAAGATCTAATTCTCAGTGATAAGATAGAGGCAGGAACTAATTCTACAACTCTGACTGCAAAACTCCCTATCCTCAACCTAGGGGATTATGATCTCTGGTTAATGAGGATAGAACAATACTTTCTCATGACTGATTACTCCCTCTGGGAAGTAATTAAAAATGGTAACAAAGTGCTAAAGAGAACTGTTGGAGAAACTGAGCAGGAATATGAACCTACTACTGCAGAAGAAAAGCAGGACAGGAGGAATGAGATGAAAGCTAGAGGAACTCTGTTGATGGCACTCCCAAATAAGGATCAACTGAAGTTCCATTCATATAAAGATGCAAAATTGCTCATGGAAGCCATTGAGAAGAGGTATGGAGGAAACAAGGAATCCAAGAAAGTTCAGAGAACTCTACTCAAGCAACAATATGAGAACTTTGCAGGATTATCTGTCTGTTTTTGCTATATTCAACTCTCTTTCTGTTTTTTAGCTCGCAAGTTCTCTCAAAACTTTTTCTCACTAAATCACTCTGTCTGATTATATCACACATATCTCTTTCTGTTTTTCAACTCACAAATTCTCTTATTTCTTTTTCTCACTAAATCACTCTGTCTGTTTTTAATCTCACTAATTCTCTCTATTCATTTACCTCACCATTTTAAAGATTTAGCATTCCAATACTAGCAATCAGATATTGAAATCTACTTACGTCAAATGCTTTTATAAGCAAATTTGCAACATTCTTGTCAGTATGAATCTTGATCATTTGAATTAGCTTCTTTTCATTGAAATCTCTGATAAAGTGATGTCTAATCTCAATGTGCTTTGTTTTTTTAGTGAAAAATAGGGTTCTTAACTATGCATATAGTACTCTCATTATCAATATAGATCTTTGTATGCATAAGTTATTACCAAAATCAAAGCAATTGATTTTGATTTTGAATCCAAAGCACTTGGCCACAACAACTTGAAGCAGCTACATATTCAGCCTTTGTTGTGGAATTAGCAACCACAGTTTTCTTCTTGCACTGCCATGAAATCAATCTACATCCTAGGAATTGATAACCTCCTGTTGTGGACTTTCTATCTAAGCTTGCTCCTGCATAGTCACTGTTAGTATATGCCACCAAATCAAAAGGTGAATCCTTAGGATACCAAAGGCCCAATATAGGTTGACCTTTAAGATATCTAAAAATTCTTTTCATAACATGAAGATGTGACACTTTAGGGTTAACTTGGAATCTGGCACATACACATACAACAAACATTATATCTGGTCTTAAAGAAGTAAGATACATCAATGTGCCAATCATTAATCTATACATGTGTTCATCTATATCTTCACCATCTGCATCTTTGAGAAAAGGCTTATGGGTTTCCATGGGTGTGTTTGCTGTTTTGACATCACTAAAGCTAAATTTCTTCAAAATCTGAGTCACACACTTGTCTTGGCTTATAAAAATCCCATCTTTCTTCTGCTTCACTTGCAGTCCTAGGAAGAATATGAGTTCACCCATATAACTCATCTAAAACTTCTTATGGATCATCTTCTCAAACTCTATGCATAACTTCTTCTTTGTAGACCTAAAAATGATATCATCTACATATACCTGTACTATTATAATATCACCTTGATCCCTTTTGATAAACAAAGTTTTGTCTATCTTGTAGGTCCTTATAAACAGGATCTGAATGAGCTTTGATAGTCCTTTGGATAAATCCAAAAACACTATGAGAGACAATGACTATGAATATAAATATTGACGCGGAATATCAATATCTATACCAAGATGAACAAGAACGAAATACTAAAATTGCTATTACTATTACTATTTGATTGTGAATACTCAATCAACTCATATGTTTACAATACTATTCTATGTTCCTTTTATAGGCTTAAGGAACCCTAAACGCGTTAAGAGATAATACTTATCTCTTCCTAGATTAACGCTAATTGATAACTATTACTAAAATTACAACAGACTTAACTGTCTGGTCAAACAGTATTAACTTTAATACTGCCAGACTTAAGTTAATGCTGGCAGACTTAAACTTGCTCTACCAGACTTAACTTCTATACTAACAGTACTAACTATTTCTATCAGTACTAACTATAACTAACAGACTTAACTTTAATACTAACAGTATTAAGTCTGTTTACAATATTTTCCTAACAATGTAGTTCTATCCTAGACTCTAGTTAACGTGATATTTGTATTCCTAGATCCAAGTGAATGATAGGTTAAAAACATACTTAAGCATATAAACGAGTATGAAGTGATAAACATAATCAACACGCAACGAATAAGCAAACAATCAATATAAACAAACCAAACATTGAATTATCATAAACATGGCTAATACCTAAATGTATTAGGCAATAGTCATTGTAACAATACACGAATTCATAGATGAACGATTAAAGTACATAAAAGTAACCCTAACCGAACGTGTATACAGAGTGTAGAGATTACAAGAGTTTTCCTATGGATTGGAGCACTTTGCAGGACCTTCTTGGCTTCTTAGATCTTCTGAGAATCGAACTTGGTGGTTAAAAGCATACCTAAAACTGAGTTTAGGGTTTTGTATTTATAGAGTCTGGAAAAAGGTTGATTCGTCGTATTGAAAGGGTTCAATATAGTGTATTGGGGTAACTTGGTGTGGGCTCTACGAATATTATAATTTAGAATATTTACAAACTGTCAGTGAATACGGCGTATGAGTCTTTTGGATACGGCGTATAGCTATCTTTTCATCATGGATGTCTTGTGAATTTAGGGCACGGATACGCCGTATCTTCTTGATGGATACGGCGTATTAAGGTAAAACCAGTTGTTCTTCTTCGTCGACCAAAGTATTATATACGCCGTATTGATGATGTGGATACGGCGTATTTGTTGGGAATTATTGAAACCGACTAAGTGTCATTTCTGCTGTTAGAGATGTTCGTTTCTGCTGATGGCATTAAGTGGTT